>RXID01014614.1:0-30151 GCA_005019695.1 Trichopus zeylanicus subsp. travancoricus | reverse complement strand
TAAGGGTTGATGGCTAGTTTGTAGACTACAACTTCACAATCCAGTCGAGGCATCTCCTTGTAGCTCCATGTGAAGTAGTTAATGTACTCTTAGAGCATTGCTTTGAGCTAGGTTTGGCTTTCCTCTAAAGTTTGAGTACTGATGAAAGTTGGCTATCCTCCTTTGAGCCTAGGTTGTGCTCCATCAGTTCACCAACTATTGATTGCCCTCAATCCTCAAGTTCTGGTGGAGATTATTTTGGTTTGATAATTATTTTTTCACCAAGTGATTCATCTATGAGTGAGGTTTGGTGAAGGTCCATCTAAAGGCATTTTGGCTGCATCATGCCCTCTTTCTTTTGGTTCTAATGAAATTCTACCAAGGGTGTCACCTTCTTGTGATGTCTAAAAGGTTGTGGCTACCTTGGCACATATGTCAAGAGGTATTAATATTATTTGGTCATCTCGATCATTGAAGAGGTGTCCAATGTGACCGTATGACACGTGTTGGCATTTAGAGTAATATAGCCTAGTTCTTTGGTGTTCTTGTTTCCTCTTCTAGGAATGTCTACATGTCCTTGGGGTGGATCCCATATATTTCTAAAGAAATGACTCTCTTTTTTTTGTGGATATCCACAAATAGATTTATTGATTATCTAATGAAGCATCTATGAGAAATATTTTGGCAAGACTATCAATTGATAGTCACCATCGTCTGCTAGATCTCTAATCCTTAGGATTTCATGTATGCTTGGAGCACAGAGTATAAAATAGTATTTTATTTTCTCCTTCATGCCATGGAGGAATGTAGAAAGTCATTAATTCTTTCATGACATTCATGCTCAGCTCATCTAATGGCTTAAACAAGCCTTTTAGAACTTTAGTAATAAGGAGAGTTTTTTCTATTTATCCTTTGTCATCATCTTTGTTAGAAGTATAACCACTTAGGAATACTTGTGAGGCTTCTTCATCTGAAAAGGATAGTTTAGAATAGCTTCCTAGATACGGAGGAGAGAAGATCAAGCTAGCAACTTTTTGCTTTACTTGATTGATAGAAGCATACCCCCTATCAATGTCGGAGCTCTGATAGTATTTTGCATCATCATAATATACCTCATGAACATCCAAAGGGTGTCCATCACCATCATTTTAGTATTCTTCATCATCTTCCAAGTATTTAAAGAATTGATATAGGGTCGATGACACTACTTTATTTTTATGCATCATGGCCTCCCTAGTAATGCTTTATATGATGCACCAGTGTCAATCACATAAAACATGATATCTGCTATCAAATCGCTCATTTTTAGATGGATAGTTATGGCTCCCAAAGCTCTTTGGCTATTCTGATTAAATACTTGCCCCCAATCAGTACTTCCTTGAATGTCCATGGAGGATGTGGCTAGCTAATAATCATCCGATTCAATAATAGAATTAGACATGTGGGGCTTTCTTGTAGAAAGGTCTTCAAAAACTCTCTGGATGAACTCTTCTACTTTGTATACTAGCATAACCTTCTTCAAGACTTTGTATTTAGGATGTTTCTTTGATGGACATTCAGATTGACTTGAAGCTTGGGTGGAATGAACCTTAGCATTAGCTTGTTTGTTCCTCTCCCAATATGCTTGCTGCTTCCTTTGGTGCTTGCTGGTGTAGAGCCTTCTGAAGTGGTCATAAAGTTGCTTTGAGTTAGATATGGAGTCATATTCTTCATCCGGGCCTTGTATGCATAATTATTCTAAAGTTGGCAAAGTGCATCATTTTGGAAGGTCTAGGATTAGGAATTCACAAAATCTAATAAGTTTAGCATTTATTGTTTAATTGCCTAATGAAGGTTGGGTTAGTTGCTCACCAACACTCAGCTGGGACATATGAGTTACCAGTAAGAGGTCATAGACTTACCTAACTCTCTTTGATAATGCCTAGCTTTCTTGACCCACTTTGGATTAAATGGCATGAGTGATGATTCTGATCTTGAGGATGGTCGATAAGTGGTTTCTCACCACCTTTATGAGGTCTTTTATACAACTTTACCTTTTCTTCTAGTGACTTCTGAGGATTACCCTTGTTCATGGACGGATTTGGAGATTTTTTTTTTTTGCTCAGTTGTTGTGAATGTAACCCTCACATTTTTGGAAGACTCTCCATACTTTGTTTTATACTTTTTTGGTTTGAAGATTTGTAAACGTGATAAGGTGGTGAACCAATCCTTTCTAGCTTTTTAACTTAAATGATAAGGTTTTGAAAGGTATTAATAGAAGAGGTGCTCAAATAGGGTGCCATCTATTCTGCCCTTATATTGTCAAGGATTAGGTTTACTGCCTAAAATTGGCTCCTGAGATGTTCACACTTAATGCTAAGATATCTCCACCTGGTGATATAATCTAGAACTAACTTATTATAGTGCTTTGTGTTAAGACAAGGACTATAATGGTCACTTTATCATTGACTCCTCCAAACCTAATTTCAAAGGCCTCCTTTATTTGTGTCTAGTTCTAAATGGATTTTGGTTGCAAACTAGCACATCACTCAAATTCTACTCCTGTCAAACTTGATGAAAATTGGTAGAGTAACAAAAATAGATGATTACTTGAATCCCCACACAGAGTTACAAAGTGAGCTATATGCTGTTCGGGATTACCCAAGCCATTAAACTATTTGAAACTAGGCAATGTATAGCCTTTAGGATATGGAACTTGGTCATGATGGCTACGGTATGGTTTGTCAGCATCACTTACCCTGCTCATCTCACTTCCTTATCTTAACTGTGTAGCTACCATTCATTGTATTGTTGTATGTATGTTGAGAGTTCTATGTTAAAAAGGATTCCTAAGATATGGGATTTGGTATCCCTTACTAGAGGAGGCCATTGTGAAGGGCCTATGTTTTTGTGAACCTCATCTATAGGAGATGCGCTTTCTACCACCTCTGCTACTTGAGGCTATTGAGATCATTCCAATTTATCAATCTTTGGCTCATTTGTAGCATTATCACCATCCACTTGATAACCTTCTTTTGAGCTTCATTTTTCTCTTTCCTTTGCTATCTCAATTGTTCTTGCAGTGCTTCTATAGTCACTTATTAATTAGAGCTTTTAGTTATGACCAAGACTTTTGTTAGAACATGATAGTTCCTATCTTGAGAATCAAGTCTAGGCTTTGGGTTGAGGCTAACTTCTCAAATCAGTCAAGTTATCTCACTCAAGAGTCAACTTGTGGAGCAGGTCTCCATACCTTCTCTTAGACATGGTAGCAAGGATTAGTTGACAAGGGCCCTCTCCTCTTGGATTTCTTCATCAATAAGCCTCACTCGGGTAGCCTTCTTTTGGTGTTTAGTCAGCTGGAGTATAGGCTCATAGTCCCTCCTAGAGTCAACGTGAGAAATGACTCTGATAATGTGGGTGATCTCATTTTATAAGCTCTTGTGTTGGGTTTTAGTTTCTGATGACATTTGTACATTTGTTCGGATATTCACCCTTTCGCCATAGTTTTAAGGCAAGACTGTGCCTCCTATGACTAGCTCTTACCCTTCTCTAAACTATTTAATAGAGCAAAGAAATTAGAGGTAGGGATGGTAATGACCAATTTTATTTGAGGGGTAGGCTTCCCAAGTCGGCTGAAGATTCCAGTAACTTTTCATTTACATGTGATTGTCAAGATGTACTATTTTTCATCAATGCTTGTATCAGCTTTACTTTTGATTGCCCTTTCTAAGGAGCTAGTGAAGGTGGTCAAAGGCTGAGTTTCACTTCGGTCCTAACCTCTAGATGATCGACATCCTTCATCGCTGAGGCATGATTTCTAGCTACACATTCAAGCAGTCCTTCTCATTAGAAATGATGACATTGGGCCTCTTTCCCCTTGATGGAAGGTGAGATATAGGCAAGTATTGTATGTCAACTGCTTCAACTAGTGCAGTAGTAGGTGCCCTCTTGAACTAGATGAACTTAGAGATGGTCCCAAATTTGATTTGAACTTTAGCTACTTTTGTAGCAACCTTTGACTGAGGTAACTGCAGAACTAAACCTGCCCCCAAAATGATGGTATGATGACATTGGGCTTCTTTCTCCTTGATAAAAGGCAAGAAGTAGGCTCATCTTGCATTACACCAACTTCAATGGGCATTATAGTAAGTGCTTTCTTGAACTGAATGACCTCAAAAATGGTTCTAAACTTGATTTGAATTGCAATTTCGTCTACAATGACCATCAACTAAGGTAGACACATAGCTGTTCTTGCCCTTAGGATAATGGTGTATTTTGGGGCGGAGAAGTTCTTTATTGATGCCATTGGATGCTTTTTTCTATAATAAATAAAACAATTGGTTAGTTTTCAATTGTAAGTCTATCTCATTAATGTCTCTATCATATTAGATAGCTTTCTACGCTTGGAGGTGAAGTCAAGTCCCATTGGGCATGCTAGAATTTTTGGGATTGAAACTGACCATTCAAGATAGTGAAGAACTCAATAAGTAATATTGAAATAATAAATAAATAGTGTGACAGTTTAAATATGCAATCAAGAATTGTGGGAACATGACTTCTAATAGCTATAAAACCCTATTGTTAATTACCGTGACAATTGTCAAGAACCTCCTAAAGTATTATTTGATTAATTTGAAAAAAGGGATACATGGCTTAAATAAGGGCATACCATCACATTATAATTAAATAAATTTAAATTTATAATCATGAAAGATTATAAAATGAGATAAAGGAAATGAGAAAGAATCTTTTATGTGCACAACAATCCCACTCTAATGCATTGGACCATATGGAGTTAGACTCGGATAGGTCTTGACTTAATCCATAGTTGACAACATTGTCAAAGGAGACATGAAAGGAGAATGAGAATGTTTGAAATATTTTCATTAGCTCGATGTTGGTGATAACTCTATCTTAGTTGAAAGTATTTTTGTTAGCCTAGTAGTATTGGGGATAACTTCTTGGTTTGAAGTATTGCCATTAGTTAATAAGGCATTGGTGATAACAATATTTGAATAAGCCACTTGGCTGATTGACTAAGTGAGTTCAAGCCTGTCTTTGGTTCAATTTGCAAGGTTTGAAGTGGTTTCATTAGTAAATAAGGCATTGATGATAACTTCATGGTTTGAAGCATTTTCATACCTAATAAGATATAGAAAATAACTTTTTTGGTTTTGAAGTGTTTTTGTACCAATAAGGTGTAGATAACTTCTTTAATTTTGAACTTTTTCCATAGTTAATGTAACCACCCGTCACTCCATAACGGCCCATTACTCGGGCCCACAACCCACAACCCAATAACCGCCTCTATTTATAGGCAGCAACCACCCACTAAATCCGGACGAATAGAGAGAGAGTCAAGGGACAATCGTTGGGGAGGATTACGGAGTGGCAAGAAGATTTGGGACGATCGTTATCGAAATTCGAGGTAGGTTAAGTTACTTTCATTTGTTTTCTCCTTACTTCTATTCGAACTAGGTGGTGTTACTTTCATCCGTTTCTCTTTGCCGTTATGCCTGAGACAAATTCATGTTGAACAATCGATAAACTTAGTGACTCTCATGATATTTAGGAGGATGATGATAACCTAGATCTAAGTAAAACTGAGTAGATAATAGATATGTCTGTGTTATACCAATCTATGGCATGTTTTGAGAATAGAAAGATTAGAGGGCTAAATTGCAAAATTCCCATCTTCTTCCCCGATCGTCCGCTGTGCTCCGACTGCCGGCGGCGGAGGCGGCGGCGTGCGGTGCGGCGGCGTGCGGCGTTGATGCGTGCGGGCGTCGTGCGCAGGCAGCACGGACCCGGTGTCGACGCAGTTTTGGCGCGTGATACGGCGTCGGGAGTGGCCGGTGGCGTGCGCACGACTGCACAGGCCGGAGTCGGCCAGAGGCGCGGGGCAACGTGGGTCTGGCGACGCCGGAGGCGGTGGTCTGGCGGCAGCCACGGCCCAGCGGAGAAATCGGCGTGCGGCGTGGCGGCGTGGCAGCGGGGCGGCCTGACGGTGGGATGGCCTGGCGGCGGCGGCGGCAGTAGAATTAGGGTTAGGGTTTTGAGGAGGAAGAAGGATTAGTTTAATTAAGATTTAACTTAAAGTTGATTATGGTTTTGGTTTAATCCGAAAGTTGGTTTCGGTTTGGTTTAGTTAAAAGTTGGTTTAGGTTTTGGTTTCGTTTAAAGTTGGCTTTGGTTTAGGTGGGGCTCAGAATCGGTTTTGGTTTAGATTCTGGTTTTGGAATTGGTTTAAATTAGACTTAAGGATTAAAGGTGGAATTATTAAGGACTTGGGTGATGAATCGCTGGATCAATGGCTGTTGATAATAACATGATAAATTGGAGGTTCATAAGGTGGAATTGATGGAAATTATTTATCTTGATGGCGGAGTTATAGGGGACGTGATCTGCTGTGTGATACGGATCACCACTCCCTCAAACGTGATCTGCTGTGTGATACGGATCACCACTCCAACAAACGTGATCTGCTGTGTGATACGGATCACCACTCCATCAAACGTGATCCGCTGTGTGATACGGATCACCCCTCCATCAAACGTGATCTGCTGTGTGATACGGATCACCACTCCATCAAATGTGATCTGTTGTGTGATACGGATCACCACTCCCTCAAACGTGATCTGCTGTGTGATACGGATCACCACTCCCTCAAACGTGATCTGCTGTGTGATACGGATCACCACTCCATCAAATGTGATCTGCTGTGTGATACGGATCTCCACTCCATCAAATGTGATCTGCTGTGTGATATGGATCTCCACTCCATCAAGCGTGATCTGCTGTGTGATTACGGATCACCACTCCATCAGCTGTTGGGAGTGCAGAGTGGTATGACTCTGCTTGGTAGGGGAGGCAGCCACACCCATAAGATATCCTTGTTAATTTATTTCTTGCTGTGGATGTTAATTTACCTAATCACCTTTGTCGTCGAATTATTGTCGTTGCCACTGTGTTAATTTTATTGTTGCCACCAAAAATTGATCTCTCCTATTGTTTGGAGGAGGTAACTTCCTACTGAACATTCGTGGCTCATTCTTTGATTGTTCCTATCCACAAGAGAGTAGCAGCCTGGCACAGGTGTCTACGGTTGTAGTAAGTACGTGCACAACTATCCTTGGAGCTGATTTATTTACATGTTATTCTATTTTTATGTAGGGGAAAACTTTATCAGACTTGAGTATTTCCAGGGAGAATGTTATCTGAACTATATTCATATTGATGAAATAAATCTTAATTCTATGTATTCTGTAAACTTTTTATTTGTATGTTGTCCACTTGAGTTGTGGTTCGATCGGACACGACAGGGGCGTCACATATGGTATCAGAGCATAAGGTTTAAGAATGACATAGTTTTGAGATTTATTTCACTTTAGAATGTTCTTTGGTGTCATCCAAAATACTAAATCTCCAAATCCTTATTTACAGGTTCAGTATGCCTTCCCGTCGTGTCCCTACTCGTGGTCGTGAAGCAGTTGCCATGGGCCGTGGACGTGGCGCTCCCAATATTGAGGAGGGTGTTCCACGACGTGCAAGAACTAGAGGAGTTGGTCGAGGTTATGGGACGGGAGAGGAAAATACTGAGATGACACTCCAAGAAACTCTAATGTTATTCCTCAACCAGCAAATGGGGGCCGGTTCTAGTAGTGGAAGCAGAAGGGATGAAGGAAATAACCCTAACCCCTTTCTCACTCAGTTCAAGAAGATGGGGCCTCCAACATTTTCTGGATGTGATGATCCCGACAAGGTGGATACTTGGTTACGGGAGATAGAGAAAACCTTTGAGGCTATTGATTGCCGGATGGGGAAAAGTTGAAGTTGGTAGTCTACTTATTACAAGGCGACGCCGATGCCTGGTGGAGAACCACGTTGAGGACTTTGGGAGGGCCCAATGAGAGTGTTAGCTGGGAATAATTTAAAGAATACTTCCTGCAAAAGTTCATCCCTACAGCAGTTCGAAAGGAAATGCGACGAAAACTCCTCAACCTCCGGCAGGGCAATCGAACAGTTCAACAATATGAAGCTGAGTTCAACAGGCTTTGTCGTTTTCTCCCAGACTTCATCTCTAAGGATGACGAACGGGTTCAGCTATTCGAGGATGGACTAACTGAAGGGATCAGAGAGCATGTAGCCTATTTTGATCTGAAGACCTATAGAGAGGTTGTGAGTAAGGCCCTCTCAGTGGAGAAAACACAAGCTCATTCTTGGTCACTAAGGGAGGAGTCATTGAAGAATCATCCTAGACCACTAACCCGTACATCAGTGCGGAGGCCAGAGAAGAGATTCAGGCCTGCGGAGCGGAGGACCATCGTGGAGCGGACTGTGACATACGACTAAGATAAATGTTACCGGTGTGGCCAGTGGGGACATAAGTCAGAATTTTGCCCAAGGAGTAATAGTGGGGAGCCTCTTTCCTACAGGTGCCAACAATCAGGGCATTTTGCAAGAGACTGTGCAAAATCATTGCACACTCGGCAAAATATTGGACATAACCAAAATCAAAGATGGAAGAATTCCATCTCGAAGAAGGACCCAGCACCAGCTCGAGTTTATGCCTTGTCCCAGGCCGACGCTAAAGCTTCAGAGGAGGTGGTGCAAGGTACAATTCTTATTGATAATATGATTGCTTCTATATTGATCGATTCTGGATCTACACATTCTTTTATTGCCCCTCACTTTGCTATCAAGTTGATTAGAAAGGCTGAACCTCTAGAGACAAACTTAATAGTTGGAACACCTACTGGCGATAAGATGATTGTAGATCAGGTATTCAAACGGTGTATTATTAAAATAGAAAATCAAGAACTCACCGTAGATCTAGTCCTACTAAATTTCAAGGACTTTGATGTTATTCTAGGCATGGACTGGTTGGCAGCCTATCATGCCAGTGTTGACTGTTTCACGAAGGTAGTAACCTTCAGACCACCTGGGCAAACCATTTTTACCTTCTCCGGTGTACAAGGAAACTTCCCTCCCATCATTTCTTTTCTTCAAGCTCAATAACTACTGATGAAGGGTTGTAAAGGGTATATAGCCTTTATCTCGGAGGAGCAATTGAGTACACCTCGATTAGAGGACATCCCAATTGTTCGGGAGTATCCAGAGGTCTTCCCCGAGGAGTTATCAGGATTACCTCCAGACCGAGAGGTGGAGTTTGGCATAGACCTCTTACCCGGTGTAACTCCAATCTCAAAACCCCCTTATAGAATGGCACCAGTGGAGTTAGTAGAGTTGAAGAAACAATTACAAGAGCTCTTAGATAAGGGTTACATACGCCCTAGTGCATCTCCTTGGGGTGCACCAGTTCTTTTCGTGAAGAAGAAAGACGGGACTATGAGATTATGCATAGATTACCGTCAGTTAAATCAGAGCACAGTAAAGAAAAAATATCCCCTTCCGCGGATTGATGATCTTTTTGATCAGTTACAAGGTACCCAAGTGTACTCGAAGATTGACCTAAGATCTGGCTACCATCAACTCAAGGTTAAGGAGGAGGACATCCCAAAAACGGCCTTCAGAACTCGCTATGGACATTACAAATTTCTTGTCATGCCATTCGGCTTGACCAATGCACCTGCTATCTTTATGGATTTAATGAATAGGGTATTCAGGCAGTATTTAGATCAATTTGTCATTGTCTTTATAGATGACATCCTAATATATTCCAAGAGTCATAATGAGCATGAGCAACATCTCAAAATTGTGTTGGAAACCTTGAGACAAGAGAAATTATATGCCAAACTTGGAAAGTGTGGCTTTTGGTTGTCGAAGGTGGTTTTCTTGGGTCACGTGATCTCTGGTGCTGGTATATCAGTGGATCCCAAGAAAATAGAAGCTGTGTTGGACTGGAAGAGGCCCACTAACGTAACGGAAGTGAGGAGCTTCCTTGGATTGGCAGGTTACTATAGAAGATTTGTGAAAGGTTTTTCCAAGATTGCTACTCCACTGACCCGATTGACTCAGAAGAATGTTAAATTTGATTGGGCTGAGGATTGTGAGCAAAGTTTTCAAGAATTAAAGAGAAGGTTGACTACTGCACCAGTGCTGACCATACCTTCTGGTGGTGATGGGTTGGTGGTATACAGTGATGCTTCCATCAACGGATTGGGTTGCGTTCTAATGCAACATGGAAAAGTGATAGCCTATGCCTCTAGGCAATTAAAGGTCCATGAGAAAAATTATCCCACTCATGACCTTGAATTAGCAGCTGTCATTTTTGCACTAAAAATTTGGAGGCATTATCTTTATGGACAGACATTTGAAATTTTTACTGATCATAAGAGCTTGAAATATCTTTTCACCCAGAAAGAACTTAATATGAGACAGAGGAGATGACTGGATTTCCTCAAGGATTATGATTGCTCAATCAACTACCACCCAGGTAAAGCCAATGTTGTTGCAGATGCACTTAGTAGGAAATCGGTAGGATACTCAGCACATTTATTGGTAAGAAGATGGAAGATTTTAGAAACCTTAGGAGACATGGAACTAACCGTTATAACAGAGACTCAATGAGGATTGCTAGCTGGATTGCGCCTAGAGTCAGAACTGGTGTTGAAACTTAAAGAGTGCCAGTTGAAAGATCCTAGGTTGCAGACCTTAAAGTTTGAGTTAACTCAAAATTCTAAACCAGGGTTTGATGTGACTACTGATGGTGTGATTCGATATCAAGGTCAGCTGTGTGTCCCTGATGACTTTCAATTGAAGCAAGAATTGCTAAACGAGGCTCATCGCTCTCGTTTCTCAGTACACCCAGGTAGCACAAAAATGTACCGAGACATGAAGAAAAATTATTGGTGGCAGGGCATGAAGAGAGATATTGCAGAATTTGTTTCCAAATGTTTAGTGTGTCAACAGGTCAAAATTGAACACCAAAAACCAGCAGGAAAGTTACAGTCACTCCCTATCCCTGAATGGAAATGGGATCATGTGACCATGGACTTTGTGGCTGGGTTACCCAGGACAAGGAAGGGGTTGGATGCTATTTGGGTTGTGGTGGATCGGTTAACTAAGTCAGCCCATTTCCTTCCTATTAAGATGACCTACTCCTTGGACAAGCTTGCTGAACTATATATGGAGGAAGTAGTAAAACTTCATGGAATACCTGTTACCATCATTTCTGATAGAGATCCCAGATTCACTTCACGATTTTGGGGTAGTTTTCAGGAAGCCTTGGGGACGCAGCTACGTTTTAGTACTGCATATCACCCTCAAACTGATGGTCAATCAGAGAGAACAATCCAGACCCTAGAGGACTTGCTGAGAGCGTGTGCTCTGGATTTCAAGGGGAGCTGGGACTCTCATTTGTGTCTAGCCGAGTTCACCTACAACAATAGTTATCATGCTGGCATTCAAATGGCACCTTATGAGGCTTTGTATGGGAGGAAGTGTAGATCCCCTGTGTGTTGGACAGAGGTTGGTGAGAGGCAAATTTTGGGACCAGAGTTGGTTCAATTAGCTACCGAGAAGATTGAAGTGATTCGAAAGAGGTTACTCACAGCACAAAGTAGACAAAGGAGTTATGCTAATACCAGAAGGCGGGATCTGGAGTTTCCCGTGGGCGATCATGTTTTTCTAAAGATCTCTCCAACAAAGGGCGTGATGAGATTTGGGATGAGGGGCAAGTTAGCACCTCGTTATATTGGCCCCTTTGAGATCTTAGAGCGAATTGGAGCAGTTGCTTATAAACTTGCCTTACCTCCAGCCTTAGCTAATGTGCATAACGTCTTCCACGTGTCAATGTTGAGGAAGTACATCTCAGATGTCACACATATACTATCGTTTCAGCAGTTACAGCTGAGGGAGGACTTGACATGTGAGGAGCCGCCAATTCGGATCATAGAACGAAAAGAGCATGTGTTAAGAAGAAAGGTGATCCCTTTGGTAAAAGTACAGTGGCAGCATCACTCTGTGGACGAGGCCACTTGGGAGAGAGAGGAGGACATCAGGGGCAAATACCCCCATATCTTTTGAGGTATGTTCATTTTAAAATTTGGGGACCAAATTTATTTAACGGGGTAGGAATGTAACCACCCGTCACTCCATAACGGCCCATTACTCGGGCCTATAACTCACAACCCAATAATCGCCTCTATTTATAAGCAGCAACCACCCACTAAACCCAGACGAATAGAGAAAGAGTCAAGGGACAATCGTTGGGGAGGATTACGGAGTGGCAAGAAGATTTGGGACGATCGTTATCAAAATTCGAGGTAGGTTAAGTTACTTTCATTTGTTTTCTCCTTACTTCTATTCGAACTAGGTGGTGTTACTTTCATCCATTTCTCTTTGCCGTTATGCCTGAGACAAATTCATGTTGAACAATCGATAAACTTAGTGACTCTCATGATATTTAGGAGGATGATGATAACCTAGATCTAAGTAAAACTGAGTAGATAATAGATATGTCTGTGTTATACCAATCTATGGCATGTTTTGAGAATAGAAAGATTAGAGGGCTAAATTGCAAAATTCCCATCTTCTTCCCCGATCGTCCGCTGTGCTCCGGCGGCCGGCGGCAGAGGCGGCGGCGTGCGGTGCAGCGGCGTGCGGCGCTGATGCGTGCGGGCGTCGTGCGCAGGCAGCACGGACCTGGTGTTGACGCAGTTCTGGCGCGTGATACGGCGTCGGGAGCGGCCAGTGGCGTGCGCACGACTGCACAGGCCAGAGTCGGCCAGAGGCGCGGGGCAACGCGAGTCTGGCGACGCCGGAGGCGGTGGTCTGGCGGCAGCCATGGCCCAACGGAGAAATTGGCGTGCGGCGTGGTGGCGTGGCGGCGTGGCAGCGGGGCGGCCTGACGGTGGGATGGCCTGGCGGCGGTGGCGGCAGTAGAATTAGGGTTAGGGTTTTGAGGAGGAAGAAGGATTAGTTTAATTAAGATTTAACTTAAAGTTGATTATGGTTTTGGTTTAATCCAAAAGTTGGTTTCGGTTTGGTTTAGTTAAAAGTCGGTTTAGGTTTTGGTTTCGTTTAAAGTTGGCTTTGGTTTAGGTGGGGCTCAGAATCCGTTTTGGTTTAGATTCTGGTTTTGGAATTGGTTTAAATTAGACTTAAGGATTAAAGGTGGAATTATTAAGGACTTGGGTGATGAATCGCTGGATCAATGGCTGTTGATAATAACATGATAAATTGGAGGTTCATAAGGTGGAATTGATGGAAATTATTTATCTTGATGGCGGAGTTGTAAGGGGGGGAAGTTCATAAGGTGGAATTGATGGAAATTATTTATCTTGATGGCGGAGTTATAGGGGACGTGATCTGCTGTGTGATACGGATCACCACTCCCTCAAACGTGATCTGCTGTGTGATACGGATCACCACTCCATCAAACGTGATCTGCTGTGTGATACGGATCACCACTCCATCAAACGTGATCCGCTGTGTGATACGGATCACCCCTCCATCAAACGTGATCTGCTGTGTGATACGGATCACCACTCCATCAAATGTGATCTGCTGTGTGATACGGATCACCACTCCCTCAAACGTGATCTGCTGTGTGATACGGATCACCACTCCATCAAATGTGATCTGCTGTGTGATACGGATCTCCACTCCATCAAATGTTATTTGCTGTGTGATACGGATCACCACTCCATCAAGCGTGGTCTGCTGTGTGATTACGGATCACCACTCCATCAGCTGTTGGGAGTGAAGAGTGGTATGACTCTGCTTGGTAGGGGAGGTAGCCACACCCATAAGATATCCTTGTTAATTTCTTTCTTGCTGTGGATGTTAATTTACCTAATCACCTTTGTTGTCGAATTATTGTCGTTGCCACTGTGTTAATTTTATTGTTGCCACCAAAAATTGATCTCTCCTATTGTTTGGAGGAGGTAACTTCCTACTGAGCATTCGTGGCTCATTCTTTGATTGTTCCTATCCACAGGAGAGTAGCAGCCTGGCACAGGTGTCTACGGTAGCAGAAAGTACGTGCGCAACTATCCTTGGAGCTGATTTATTTACATGTTATTCTATTTTTATGTAGGGGAAAACTTTATCAGACTTGAGTATTTTCAGTGAGACCACGTTTTGTTATGTTATCTGAACTATATTCGTATTGATGAAATAAATCTTAATTCTATGTATTCTGTAAACTTTTTATTTGTATGTTGTCCACTTGAGTTGTGGTTCGATCGGACACGACAGGGGCGTCATAGTTAATAAGGTGTAGGTGATAACTTCTTAAGTTTTGAAGTGTTTTCATACCCAATTAGGTGTAGATTATAACTTTCTCTGAACAAGGTGCTTGATTGACTGACTGAGCAAGTTCAAGCCTAACATTAGTTCAACTTAATCTAGGGGAATGACTAGCAGTCTTAGCTATTGCGAAAGTTGTCGATTAACACTGACTTATTTTTTATTAAGTCAAGTTCAATTTAGTTTTGATATTTAGTCTTGATTTTTGTTTATGTTTGATTTGATTCAGTTCAGTATTCAAACTTGATTTAGACTCAAGTCTAATGTGATTCCATTTGATGTTCAAAACTTGATCTTGATTTGAATTAGATTTTATTTACTTTAATATTCAAAACTTGATTTTGATTTCAGTCTGATTTAATTCAATTCGATATTCAAAACTTGGTTTAGACTCAAGTTTGATTTAATGCAATTTAGGTCAAGCTCGACCTTATATTGGTCCCCTATTAGCTTTCTAACTCGATGGGGCTCTTATTGGAAGTAGTAGCAGCATAGTAGTTGTATAGTAGTGGTAGTAGTTGTAGTCATATAATAATAGAATAGTATAGAAGCATTACATTAATAGTGCAGTCGTAGTGGTGGAAGTATTAGTCATATAGTAAGAGCATTGTAGTAATAATAATTGTAATTGTATAATATTATTACTAGTTATTGTTGTTGTATAATCGTAACATGGTAGTATAATAGTAACATAGTATTAGCAGTAATAGTAATAATAAAATTATAGTATTTGTAGTATAGTAGTAGAATAGTATATTAGTAAAATTAGAGTAGTAATAATAATAGTAGTAGAGTATAGTATAGTAGTAGTAGTATTGTAGTAGTAAAATAGCGTTAAAATTATATCGGTAGTAGTAGAATTGTAGCGGTAGCAGTAACATTATGATAGTATAGTAGTATTATATTTTTCAATAGTAAAGTGGTAGTAGCATATTAGTGGTGTAGTACAGTGATGGTAGTAGATGTAATATAGTGGTAAAACAATAGTAGTACTAATATAGTAATAATACCATAATAGTATAATAGTAGTTATTATATTAGTATAATCGTATTACAGTAATAATATAATATACTACTATTAATAATATTATAATACTATAGTACTCTTATAGTACTACTATACTATTATTATATTTTTATTATACTACTATACTACTATGATACTCTAATACTACTAGAATTATGTTATTACTACCTGTACTTTTATTATTATACCAGTACCATACTAGTAATACTACTACTTCTGCTGCTACACAACTTTCATAATATTACTCAGACTACTAACATACTACTACAATTGCTACTAGAAATAATATAATATTAGTATAGTAGTATTAATAGTAATATAGTACTAGTATAATAGTAGTATAATAATAGTATAGGTCAAGTATAGTAGTAGTATAACAGTAGTATACCAGTATAGTAACAGTATAATAGTAGTAGTATGCAGCAGTATACAAGTACTACAATACTGGTAATATTGTAGAAGTAATTGTGGTAATAATATAGTAGTAATGCTATAATCGTAGTAATGGTATAGTAGTATTATAATAGTTGTAATAGTAGTGGTAGTAATCGTACCAATAATAATATAGTAATAATATAATAGTATAGTAATAATATAATAGTAATATAATACTAATATAGTAGTTTGGTATTATGCTACTACCGCTATTGCTACTATTACACTTCTAATAATACTACAAATGCTATGCCACTATTATTATAAAATAATAACTACGATTGGTATAATTATCCTACTACTATACTACTATTATTTTTTTTATTATCATCACACTACTACTACTGTATAATACTATTACTTCTTTACTATTATAATAATATTTCTACTACTATTGTTACTATTATAGTACTACTATATTACTTTTATACTTTCGTAATATAATACTACGACTATACCATTATATTGCTTATTTAGTACTAGAACTGCTATATCATACTATTATAGTTGTACTACTCTAACATTGTCTTATAAGAATTACTACACTATCACTGTTATTATTACTATATTACTTCTACTGCTATTATACTATACTAATACTAATAGTTCTATTATAGTTATACTACTAATATATTACTATTATACTACAATTGTATTACTAATACTGCTATATTACTATTTTCACTGCAATCACTACTAGCACTACTATACTACTGCAATTCTATTACTACTAATTCTACTATTGCTATTATAACTATTACGACTATATTACTATTATTTTAACTGCTACTATTACTATAATTATACTACTACTATAGTACAATTACTATAACTACTACTATTATTATAATACTACTATATTACTACTATTACAAAACAACTACTACAAATACTATCCTATTACAATAATTATACTACTATTCCTTTTGCTACAACTAATACTACAATATTTCTACCACTACTGCTATACTAATATTATTATACTATGAATATATTATAACTACATCACTGTACTACTACAACTACAATTATTATACTATTAATAATAGTACTGATACCATACCAATATTATACAACAACTACTGCTATATTAGTGAACTACTATACTACTATTATACTACTAGTATGTTATCATTGTTACTTCTATTACTACTATATTCTTAATTCTACTACAAATATACTAATATAAAATTGCTACTACTACTACTATTATTAGTAACATAAAATGCTACTATTAAAGCAACAACTACTACTCTTATAATACTATCACTATACTACAACTGTACTACTATTTGTGCTACATCTACTACTATAATACAACAATAATAACATTCTACTAGTATTACTTTTTCTACTATTACTACTATTACTTTTATATTATACTAATACTAATAATTCTACTAGTACTATACTATTATAATATAGCTATACTACTACCACAACTAGTATAACATTATATTATACTATTGGTACAGCTAGACTGCTGCCACTATGAGTACTGTTACTGCTACTACTACTAATGGTATACTATTTTCACTACTACTACATAATAGTACTACTATACTACTGTGGTAATGCTACTACCAGAACTACTATATAGTTACTATCATAGTACTCCTATAACAACAACTACTATTATTACACTTCAACTATACTACTATATTATTACCACTACTACTACTACAACTAATACTATAATATACTACTCGACTACTAGTACTGATACAATACTACTAATGCTTCCACTGCGACTACTAATACTACTACTATAACTTTTTCTAAATAACTTTTGTACTACTATTATAGCAATACTACTACTACTAATATATTACTACTATACTACAACTATAAATGCTACTACTATTATACTACTAAAATAACTATACTGTTGCTACTTATATATTAATAAACCTAATATATTACTACCATAATACTACTATACTATTAATATCATACTACTACTTTTATACTATTGTTATATTACACTACTACTATAACTACTTCCGTTCCTACTACTATACAACTATACTAATGCTGCTGTTACTACTAGTAATAGTACTAATAGCTTTATATCAGTAGTAGTATAGTTGTAATAGTAGTCATAATAATAGCATAATAGTAGTAGTATACTAGTAGTAGAAATAGTATTAGTAATATTATAATCATAGTGGTAGTAGTAGCAATATAGTAGTAGTGCTAACAATAAAAGTATAGTTATACTTACGGTAATATGGTAAAAGTAGTATTAGAATGATAGTAGCACAATTATTATAATATCATAGTAGCAGTATAGTAATATTGTAGTACTAGTATACCAGTTTAGTAGTATGGCAATAGCAGTATCGTACTATAGTAATGTAACAATATAATAACATAGTAGTAGTAGTATAGTAACACTGTAATATAATAGTACTCGCATAATAGCAGTAGTATAATAGTATTAGTATAGTGGTGTTTATATAATAATAGCATAGCAGCATTAATATAGTTGCAATAGCATAGTAGTATTTATATAGTTGCAATAGCATAGTAGCATTAGTATAGTACTAGCAGTATAGTAGTAGTAGTATACTAGTGTTTGTATTATAGTAGTAGTAGTATATTAGCATAGCAGTGTCAATATAGTAGTAGTAGTATACCAGTGTTAGTATAGCCATAGTATAATAATAGTAATAAAATGAAAGTATGGAAGTAGCAGTATAGCAATCACGTTTGAAGTAGTAGTGATACAATATTAATAGTAGTAATTATAATAATAGTAGTAGTATAGTAGCAGTAGTATAGTAGTATACTATCAATAGTATAGACGTATAGTAGTGTAGTAGCAGTAAAATAATAGTAAAATAATAGTATTTTTGGTATAGTGGTAGAGTAGTAGTAGTAATGTAGGAGTACCAGTTGTAGTATAATAGTATTAGTAGTAGTAGTAGTTTAGTTTTATATCATTAATAATTTAATAGTATAGAAGTATAGTAGTATAGTAGTAGAAAAAATAAAGTAGTATACTAGTAATAAAAGTATAGCAACAATAGTAATAGTATACCAGTAATAGAAGTATAGCAACAATAGTAATAGTATAGTAGTTGTAGTAGTATAATAATAATAGTAATAGGGTTATACACTGATTATAATTTACTAATAGTAGTAGTAGTATTATGATATACAAGTAGCTGTTTAGCAATAGTATATTATAGTTATGTAGTAGCAATATAATATAGTAATATAGTTGTATAATAATAATAGTAGTATTACAGTAGAGTAGTATAGTAGTATTAATAATATGTACTAATAGTAGTATAGTAGTTGTAATAGCCGAGTAATATAGTTATATTATAGTAGTCATATAACCATAATTGTGTAGTGGTAGTGTAGTATAACAGCAGCAATAATATAGTAGTAGCATCAATATGATAGTAGCAGTTGATGTTATTATTGTTAAAGTATAATAATAGCAGTAGAGTAATAATAGTAGTATAACAGTAAAATAGTAGTATAATGGTATAGTAGTATAGTACTATAATAATAATTGTAATATGGTAATAGTTACAGTCATATAATACAAATAGTATAATTATAATAGTCATATTATACTATAGTTGTATAGTAATAGTAGTAAATTAGAAGTATTATAATAGTAATTATATTAGTAGTAATACAGTTGTAGTAGTAGTAGTAGTATCGTAGTGTAATAATAATATAATAGTAGTATGCTAGCAGTATAGCAATAGTATCAGTAGAGTGGTATAATAGTATTATAATAATGGCATAATAGTAAAGTAGTATAGTAGTAGTATAATAGTATAGTAGCATAGTAGTATTACTATAGTAGTATAATTGTATAATTGTATTAGTCGTATTACTATACTAGTATAGTAATATGGTCATGACAGTAGTATAATAATAGTAACATAATATGTTGGCATAATAGTGTTTATATAATAATAGTATAGTAGCAACAGTATAGTAATATAGCTATGTTAGTATACTATTAGTAGGTTTATGATGATAGTAGTATATTAGTGTTAGTAAAGTAATTATAATAGTATAGTAATAGTAGTATGTTAGTGTTATTATAACAGTAATATTATAATAGTAGTAATATATTAACTTTAGCATAAAAGTAGTAGAAGTATAGTAGTAAAAATATTAGTAGTATGGTTTGGAAAATGGGCTGAAACATTTTGGTTTCGGCCGATTCTGTTTCAGTTTGGGCCCCAAACACGTTGACCTGGCCTCCGCGCCCGCACACTTGCGCCCTCACCAGCCTAGTACAGAGCTCACCGAGAGCACAGGCCAGGCCAGTGAAGAGGTGGTTCAAGGCATGCATGGTTGTGGAGAGTTGAAGGGCTCTGGCAGTGAGCATGGTAGAGCAATTTGAGATGGCACAATGGAGCTCAAGCTAGCGCTTGATGGCATGGTGGAGTTCGTTTGAGGTCAACGTGGTGTCCTCTCCGACGAGAGGTGCAACTGGAGAACATGGGGCCGACAGGCCTTAGAGTTAGTGACATAGGTCTCAGAGTCAGAGTAGGGGTCCGACAAACCTTAGAAATAGTGGGTAGTCTCATGTGCACGAACCAGTCATGTGAGGAGCTATTGTTAATGGGATGTGGTCGGTGGAGCCTAGCAAGGTGCTGGTTGACTAACACAAGGACAAAACTAGAGCAATGAGGGCCTGTAAGAGATGATCGGATGAGAGGTGGGCTGGTTAGTGCATGGTGTGGGCAACTTGTGAGCAAGATCAGGGGCAACATAGCATGAGTTCGACGAAGGTAGTGGCTGATGATGAAGGTAGTGGCCGACGATAGCTGAGAAGCAGAGGGAGAGAGAATGATATATTAAAAGGCTAAGCATAGAATAGCTAACCCTTAGTCTCTTCCATGGTTTGGAAAATCGACCAAAATAATTTGAGTTCAGCTGATTTCGTTTTGGTTTGGACCCCACACTCGCCTGTCTGGCCGCGCCTGCGCCCGCTCATATTTTTTCTTGCTTATTTTCTATTTTTTACATATTAATATATAAAAAATAGACTATACAAGTGATTAACTATCAAAACTAGTTTAAATAAAATAAAATAATATTTAATCTTATGATAAAATTAATTATAAATTCTTTTATATTTTTAAATTTTTTTAAAAAAATTTTCAAAAAATTATCATATTTTTTTTTTTGAAGTCAAAGTACAGTCAAAATATAGTCAAACTCTAGTCAACACAAAACTAATAATTTTTTTAGTTATACTAAACTCTAGTCAATTTTTTTAGTTATACAAAAATAATAGTTGTGTAGTAGTATATTAGTAGTAGTAATATATTAGTAAGGTTGTAATATAGTAGTAGTTATTGCATAGTAGTAATATAATAATATCGTAATATTATACTAGTAGTAAAGTAATATAATAGTAATACCATACTACTATTTAGTACAATTATTATTTTTACTATTACTACTACAACTATATTATTACTACTGAACTACTACTATTATACTATTACAACAATAACAACAACAATACTACCACTAATGCCAAACTAATATAACTAATACTATGCTACTATTACTATGACTATATTATTACAATTATTACTATTACTATACTAGTATTATTAGTATATTACTATTGCTATTATTACTACAATGCTATACAGCTACCAAACTACTATACTATTATTACTATATTAAAACCACTGCTAATAATATACTACTACTTTACTATAATAATATTACTACTACTATACTTTATTTCTATTACTCCTAACATCGCTACTATACTACTATTATAATACTTTTATTATTACTAACACTACTACTATATGATTAGTATTACTATTATACTATTATTATTAGTAGTATATTAGTACTATTACTAGTACTATACAAATACTACCACAATTATGCTACTAGTATTACTATACTAATATTATAGATATACAATTACTACTTCTATATTATGTTACTAATATGATGTTACTACTACTCCAATACTGCTATGTTATTATACTACTTCTAATGCTACTACTGTACCATTACTACAATTATTATATCATTTCTACTACTACACAAATATTATTACTATTATACTGATCCTAATACTACTACTACACATGTACTATTATACGATTACAACTACAACTATACTACAATTATTTTAATTATACTTTTACTATTGCTAATACTATATCTCTACTACTTCTGTCATACGACTGCGACTACTATTATACTAATAGTACTATACTACTATTGTTATTATATTGGTAATATTAATATTATCAAATAATATTACTACTTTGACAATTTCTATATTACTACTACAACTACTTTGCGACTATTGCTACTATTATACTATAACTGCTACCACTATTATGATACTACTACTATACAACTACCAATATTATATTATTTTATAATTAAAATACTACTATTACTACTATGTTCATTCTATTACTACTATAACTATTATTATACTATTATCACTACTGCTACTGTACCTCTACTACTACCATACATGACTACTATTATATTACCATTATTACTATAACGTTGTCAATATTTTTATACAATTAATACTACAATAGCACAATATTACTTCTACTACAACTACTTTCAGCATACTGTGACAATAACTACTATCCAACTAGTACTATTATACTATCCTATTACGACTACTATATTACTATTACTACTACTATACTATTACAATTACTACAAATAATATACTACTGCTACTAATATACAACCACTTATAATATACTATGATACTACTATTACTACTACTCCTATATAATATTGCTGGTAGACCTACTATAGTGCTACTACCACTACTATACTATACAACTACTATTATACTATTATAACTATTATCACTAGTATAACCCTACTAGTCCTATTACTTCTACTATAATACAACTATTATCACTAGTACAACTTTTACTATACTATACTGCTACTACAAAATTTTTAGTTTTATATTACTATTAGTGCTCTATACTACTAATGTTATACAACTGTAATGTTCCTATTATACTTTTATTGTTATTAGACAATAATACTATTATACTACTACAACTACTACTATACTAACACTAGTACCATATTATGACTACTACACTACAACTACAACTATAATACTACAACTATATTACTATTACTATCATAATACTACTACTATTTTAACTATACTTATACTACTATACTTCAACTATTATACTACCACTACTACTATAATTAATTCTATACAACTATAACTATTATTATACTTCTACGATTATAACTAATATTATACTACTACTATTATTATACTACAATACTACTACTATATTGTTATTGTTATTTGTATTACTACATTGCAATTATTATATTACTACTATATTGCTATACTATAATATTACTATTATTATTATATTACTATACTACTATATGCCTACTTTACTATTCTAACTGCAACCACAACTATTAAACTACATTACTATTACTATTACTATTACATTATTACTACTATTATGTTGCTACGATCACTATAATACTATAACTATTAGACACTGCTACTATTTTACTAAAACTATTACTTTGTCACTACTAATACTACTCTATTGCTATTACAACTATAATATAACAATCACTGCTAATATTATACCACAATTAATATTATACCGCTGCAATTACTGCTATGACACGTCTACTAGACTGCTACTACTATAACTATACAATAATAACTACTAGTACGATTATTACTATTATACTAGTGTTATTTAATAATAATTGCTACTATTATTATTAGTGTCATTACTATTGTACTAACATGCTAGTACTACTACTACTATTATGCCACTACTTTCACTATGCTACTGCTACCAATATACTCCTATATTTACTATTCCTACTATAATACTAATACTACTCTATTAATATATACTACAACTATTACTGCACTATAATAATACAATTATACTACTACTACTATTATGACTATTACTACATACTAATACTATATTACTATTACACTAGTGTTGTACTACAACTTTAGTACCATTACTACTTCTTCTACCGATATATTACTACTATTACGATTATACTGCTATTATCATATTAAGACTACTGCTACTATTGTACTGCACAACTATACTATCACTAAAAGTACTATTATACTGCTATTATATTACTACTAATACTACAACTACTATACTATTGTAAAAACTACTCTTACACTACTACTGCTATTATACTATAATACTATTATTACACTACTACTGTTGTACTATCACTAGCACTATACTATTACTACTATACTACTGCTATAGTTATAATAATACAACTGTACTACCATTACTACTATACTGCTGCTGCTACTACTTTTATACTTCTATTCCTATTCTACTTCTATTATACTATGACTTTATACTTCTATTACTATTCTACTACTACTATTACTATTATACAAAATATTACTACTGTACTTATACTATTAGTACTGTTATTACGTTACTATTAATATACTACTACTATTATTTTACTATACTACTATTATTACTACACCTCCTATACTTCAAATTACTATACTACTATTATACTATTATTATAACTACTATTATTGCATTACTACAACTATTATACAACAAAAACTACTACTGCTACTACTATACTACAACTATAATACAATTACTATTCCTTCTACTAATATTATATTACTACTAAAACTATAACTATTACAACTACTACTAGCATATTACAAGTAATAGTACTATTATACTACTAGTATAATACTACCACTGTTACAACTATTATACCGCTACTACTACTGTACTTTGACTAATGCTTCTATTACTATTGCTATACTACTACTTCTACAATAATATTATAACTACTACTACTCTATTATTATACTACTACTACTACCGTTACTATACAACTACTGCTTACTACAAATATACCACTACTACTACTATATTATTAGTATTATAACTACTATTATATTACAACTAATACTACTACTACAACTATTATTATATTAAAATATACTACTACTATAACTACTACTATACTACTATCTCTACCATCGCTACTACCAAACTACTAGTTCTGTCGCTATACTTCTACTAGTATAATCCATTACATAATGCTCTATTATTATATTATTACTATTACTATACTATTACTATTACTAGTATATTACTATTACTAATGTATATTACAACAACCATACTACTACTGTAGTTATGCTACTACTATACTATTACTACAATACTAACTATAATACAAATACTACTATACCACTAATACTATTATGATATTACCATTGCTACTATTATTTGACTAATAAATTGCTACTATTTTTATTATTGCCATATTATTACTACTACTATATAACAACTACTCCTAGTATTACAATTCGTACTACTACTGTACTTCTATACTACTTCTACTACTAGCACTATATGATTATTATTATTATACTACAATAGTGTTGCTACTATGATTATGCTATTACTACAACTATATTATCACTGCTTTCATTATATTATTATAACTATTATACACTTCTAGTGCTATAACTATACTACTGCTGGTGCTATATCACTGTTATTATTATTATCTTAGTACTACTGCTATTGTACTATTCACATTACTGTTATTATATCACTATTACTACTATACTACTACAATTACTACTATGGTAGTACTAATATACTTTTACTACTACTATAATACAATACTACTATTATACTACTACTACTACTACTATGATATTAATACCACACTACTACTATACTACTACTATACTACAAGTACAATATTATTATTACTACTACTACTATAATACTATAGTACTACTATACTACCACTACTGCTATACTACTAATATTACTATACTACCACGATTACTACTACTATTGTACTACTAAACTACTACTAGTACTACCACTACTAACCTGCTGGTAGTATTAAATAACTACTACTACTATTACTTCTAGCACCACTACTATTATACTACTATTCTACTTTTACGACTAGTAGTGCTACAACTACAACTATAATACATTGTTCCTACTGCTATGATTGTACTATACTACCACTACTTCCACTAGTACTAGTAGTGTGTTACTATACTACTACTCATCCTCCTCCTCCTTCTACAGCTACTATGACTACTACTATACCAAAACCTTGCTACCACTATACTAGTATACTAAGTCTATAATATTAATATTATACTACTACTATTATTATTGCTATACTATTATTACTAATATACTACCATTATACTTCTACCATTACTACTAGTAATGCTACTTTAATTGTTACTACTACTACTATACTATTACTAGTACCACTATACTACTATTGCTACAACTATACTATTGTAGAGCCAAAATAAACCATCCAAATTAGCAAGAGACTTCGAGGAGTAATATTAAAATAACAAATAAATTTAAGGGTGGTTTATAGCATAATTAGGCAGTTTGAGAACATACTCTCAACAGATGAAAGTCTCTATTAATACCCTAACAATCATCAAGAATCTCCAAAAGAAAGCAACCTAGAAAATGAAAATAGCAATAAAATGAAGAAAAAGCATGATTGATTAATTTGAGAAAAAAAATACATGGCTAATGCAAAAAGCATACCCCCCCACTATGCAATTTAAGAGATTTAAATTAAAAATCATAAAGATTATTAAAATAGGAGAGGAAGAGGGAAGTGTTTGATACTCATCGCTACCTTACTCCTGTGCACATGAAATATGACTAGATGGACCTTAGTTTGATCTTTGGTGGATGTTGATAATTTGGCTTGATTGGTTGGTGTGGCTAACTATCTTGGCTTGTATCAATTTTTTAAGATTTGAAGTTTACTGGCTATATTATGCTTGTTGTTAGTTGGCTTCTTTTGATATTTGATTTGATAATTGATGACCACTTTGGCATATTGTTGATTAAGTTTGAAGCATTGTCAATGGATTTTGAGCGTGTGTTGGCTTAGCTTTAAAGTGTGGCTAATGACTTTAAGCATGTTATCGATTGACTTCTTTCAAATATTGCGTCTAGCTAATTGACTAAGTTGGTTCAAGCTTGCCCTCAGTTCGATTTTGTCTGAATTGGATTGTGGCATTAGCTGATGTTGAATATTTATATTTGATAATCAACAACTTTAATTATATTTGAAGTGTCACTGATGGGTTTGATCTTATGTTGGATGAGCTTGAATTGTATCCAATGACTTTATGCATTATGCTAGTTGAATTCTTTTGAATAAGGCATCTAGTTAACTCACTAAGAAACTTCTTTTGAATAAGGAATTTGGTTGACTGACTAAGCACATTTAAGTCTACCTTTAGTTTTATTTGAAATAGTTAGCAACTTTGGCTTATGCTGACTATTTCTAATTTGATAATTAATGGCCTATTTGGTGTGTTATCAATTAAGTTTAAAGCATTGCCAACAACTTTTAAGTATGTGTTGGATTAGCTTTGAAGTATGGTCAACAATTTTAAGCATATTTTCGGCTAACCACATTCAAACATGGCATAAGACTGACTGATTAAGTGAGTTCAAGCCCACTTTATGTTTGATTTGACTTCAAAAAAGTGGTGGCCTTGTATTATGCCAATCATCTGCAATTACAGAGTCAATTATCTTATTAGCGTGTTGTCAATTAAGTTTGAGGTGTTGTTGATAGTGTTGAGCATGTTGTAGACTAACACTAATTAATCTTCAATCCAACCCCAATTAGGTTCTTGATAGATCTTGGTTCCACACGTTAATGGATTTGGGTTCAACCTAAGTTGGGCCCTTACTAGGTTTCAGTTCAAACCTTAATGTACTTGGGTTCAAGTTTAAGATGATTTGATTCAATTTGGTTTTGGTTCAAGTTTGACCTGATTTGGGTTTCAATTTAACTTGGTATAAGTTCAGTTATGACCTGGTTCTAGTTCAGGTGTAACCTGGTACAAAGTTGGAATTGTCAACCTAGGATGGCGAAGACCACACAAAGCAATCTTAAAATAATAAATAAAAAATGTATGTTGGTATGAGTGTGCAATCAACTATTATGAGAACATACCATCCCAATAAGCATAAGCCCCTATTGTTAATTACCCTAAAGTAAGAAACCTAGCTAATAAAAATAGAGATACGAAAGAAGAAAACATTATTTATTGATTTGAGGAAAGAGGTACATGATTTAAGCAAGGGCATACAATTTAAGGAATTTAAATTTACAATCAGGGATGAGATGAAATAAGTAAGGGAATGAGAAAAGCTTGATGCTCACTGCTGCCCCACTTCCATGTTCTACACTGAGTTGAACTTTACTTAAATGGGTGCTTGATTTGATATTTGGTGGATGTTAATGACTTAGCTTGATTTCAATGTATGGTTGACTATCTTGGCTTATATTAGTTGACTCCATTATGATTGGAGTTTTATTGATGACTTTCTAGTTGATTATTGACTTGAGAAAATGATTAATGGCCTTAACTTATGCTAACTGTTTTTAATTTGATAATGAATAACCTCTTGGTGTGTTGTCGATCAGGGTTGAAGTATCACCAATGGCTTTTGGAGTTGGTTTAGCTTTAAAGCATGGCCAATGATTTTAAGCATATTATCAATTGACTTCATTTGATAATTAATGGCCTAATTGTTGTATCATCAATTAAGTTTGAGACATCACTGATGACTTTTATGGTCATCATAGCCAAGCATCACCAATGGCTTTTGGGGATGGTTTAGTTTTCAAGTGTGTCTGATGACTTTAAGCATATTGTCAATTGATTTTATTTGATAATTGACAACTTCATTGGCTTGTTGTCAATTAAGCTTGAGGCATCACCAATGGCTTTTGGGATTAGTTTAACTTTGAAGTGTGGTCGAAGGCTTTTAGCGTGTTGTTGGTTAACTTCATTTAATAATCAATGATCTTAGTGGTGTGTTATCAACTAAGTTTAAGGCATTGCCAAGAGCTTTTAGGCTTAGCTTACCCAAGTGTCACCAATGGATTTACGGTTGGTTTAGCTATGAAGTGTGGCTAATGGCTTTAAGTGTATTATTTGTTGACTTTTTCTGATAATTGATGGTCACATTAGCATGTTGTCAATTAAGTTTGATGCTTCACTAATGACTTTTGGGTTTGGCTTAGCCAAGTGTCACCAATAGCTTTTGGGGTTTGTTTAGCGTTAAAACATGGTTGATGGCTCTAAGTGTGTTATTAGTTGACGTTGTTTGATAATTGATAGCCTCATTGTCTTGTTGTCGATTGAGTTTGAGGCATCGCCAATGGCTTTTTGAGTTGGCTTAACCAAGCATCTTCAATAGCTTTTGGAGTTGGTCTAGCTTTGAAATGTGGTTTGACTTTATTTAGAGTTCTACTCGAACTTGTTATGGTTTAGATCAAAGGAGAGTTCTATTCAAACTTATTATGAGTTTGAATATGGTTTGACTCAATTTAGAGTTTTATTTGAACTTGTTGTGGTTTAGTTCAAATGCAATTTGACTCAATTTAGGGTTCTATTCAAACTTGTTATGATTTAGTTTGAATGTCATTTGACTCAATTTAGAGTTCTATTCATACTTGTGGTGGTTGTAGTTTTCCTTAATTCAAAATTCTATTCAAACTTATTATTATTTGATTCAAATATTTTTTGACACAATTTAAAGTTCTATTTAAACATACTGTAGTTTAGTTTGAATGTGACTGACTCAATTTAGAGTCCCTATCACACTTGTGATTTAGTTTGAATGTTATTTGACTCTATTTAGAGTTCTATTTGAACTTGTTGTGATTTATTTTGAATATGATTTTACTCAATTTAGAGTTCTATTTAAACTTATTGTGGTTTAGTTTGAATGCTATTTGATTTAATTAGATTTCAATTCAAATTTGTTGTGGTTTGACTCAATTAATGTTCAATTTGGATTTGTTTTGATTTAGTTTGAATGTTGTTTGACTCAATTGGAGTTCAATTCGAACATGTTTTGATTTTGGATTAACTTGATTCCAACCCCAATTGACCAAGGTTTAAACCAATCACTTGACCCAATTATGGTTGTATCTGAACCTAGGTCATTAGTTTTTTAACTAAAATGGGCAACCAATTGGGGTACTTATCGACTAGCCAAAATGAATGTCATTTTAGGTTCAACAAAACTGGACAACTGATTCAAGTATTTGTCACTTGATAGATAGGATTCTTTTCCTGGTTTACATGAACTAGATGATTGGTTGACTGGTTACCCAAAAGAGAACTTGCGGTTTCTTGGTTCACTAGAACTAGTTGATCGATTGAGCGTATCGATTGACTTGGAGAGCTTTGCTAGTTATTGTTGTGTATGATTGGTCGGTCAACCGGTAGAGTGCTTTTCTACTCATTTGGACTAGTTTCAATCTATTTGGTTTTATTCATTCAAATTCAGTTGGTACTTCATTTGAGTCCTTTAGTTTTGTTATTATTTTAGCAAAACTAACTTAACCTTAATGTGGTTGAGGCATTTAAATAATTTATGTTTATCAATTTTATTTTGA
>RXID01014613.1:38505-76617 GCA_005019695.1 Trichopus zeylanicus subsp. travancoricus | reverse complement strand
GATAGTTTTATTTGACCACAGGTCTGTATGCACTAGCTCCTGGCAATAAGAAAACCCAGCACAGCTCTTATGAACTAGTAGTCCTAAATGCATTTTCTGTGTTTGGTTTGTTCCCATCCCCAGTTTTAATGATTGTAACTCCACTAGCAGCATACTTCATGTAAATGCAGTGATGGGTTACTCTATAATCACTAGAAAACTGACAGCATCACCACCGCACCTTTTATTTTGTCAGATTTCAGTGATGTACCATTGAGGGATGACCAACGGGAATACCTTTGCAAAGTTGCAGATGGGTGAGATCTTTTTTCATGTTTTTTGTTGTACTATATGCAATATTATGCCATGGAATTTGAATATGACTTGATTGTTGATGTGAATCAGGTGAGCCCAACAACTGAATCCAACAAGGGAGGCATTGTCCTGCAATGATTTTTCTGGCAGACTGCAGCCAAGCACGGAAGGCTGCTTGGTTTTGTAATTAACAAATGAAAGGCCCCAATCCAGCACAATTGGAAGTGTAAACTATTCCAAGGAATGCTACAGGCATTGTGCTTTTCTTTATCTGAGCAACACTGTTGGCATGTCAAAACAGGCCAACAACGCAAATGGTATCAAATATGTATAGATTCTAATCAACGACGGATGGGTGCTAGACATTTGGTTTGTGTTTGGCTAACACGTAGATTGGATCTGATAAAGTGAGGAGCAAAAAAGCATAAAATATTAATTTTGGAATTGTTCCAATAATAAATTCTAAAAGGATTGACATTCTTTACTGTTCAGTCTTAGATTCGCGTCTAAGGTGGGGATGTGATCTGACCAGGTGAACAATGCTTGATCCAGATGAAGATGCTTCTCCCCATTCGGGACGACATATGCGCTTCACAACAATGCCGTCTTGGTGCCTGTTTTTCACAGTAGAAGTGAGTTTTCCTTTAGCGCAAGTGTTTCAGGGCATCATTAACCTCAAAGAATAACTAGAAAGAGGGCAGAAACCGTACGCGTCGCCGCTCATCGGACTCCATCTTGCTTGCCAGCACCCGAATAGTTTGTACCTCGGAGGCTGACTGAAATGCAGGTAGATGACCGCAACCCTCCTTCTCTCCAACTTGCTCGTATTTAGGGTAGTCCGTTACGGTGGACGTCTTCCCTTTGGGCCCCATGGCCCCCGGAACGCCACCCGGCCCATACCCGACCCACGCCCCACGGTCCTGAAAGAAGACCATGGGCATTTCACAAGGTTCGTACTGTTTGTTTGTACGGCCTCGTCTAAAATGTGAACTTCCCATTGATGAAGTGCTTCCGAGATATGAAACTCTGCAACGCAACCGCCAGTTCGTGCCAACTGAACCGTGTACCCCCATGACACCGAAACAGACCAGTCCAAGCTCCTATCGCGAACGTAGCAAAAGGACTGCTGAGAAGTTCCCGCTGGACCTAACCGATTAGCGTCCATCAAAGACCGCAGACCCTCGAGCTTCGTGGGCCGGCTCCAAGACATGGGCTTGAAACACTCCAAATGGTGAAGTCTCACCAGTGGAGCAACAGGGTGCGCCGCTGGCATGCCATCCGGCTCTTCGAGCAGATCCACTTATATAAATTATAGTCAAATAGAAATAAAAAAAAATGGTGAAAACTGAGATTGCAGAGAAATAGCCGGAAATTGTTACCTGGTGGAAACCGGGTTCTCCAGTGAGCGGCACCCCGAGCTCGCTGAGACAAGCCTGGATCCTTCGATCGCTGCTGAAGGAGACGAACCGCTCAAGCACGAGTCGATCACCAGGGCCAACTCCGCAGCCAGCGGATAGCTAATCGCTACCCACCGCCTCCATACGCCATAGTGTAGGAGTGTCGCAAATTCTCTTCCACGCTCTCTGACGGGGCACCGATGTAACCACATCTGCTGATGGTCGTACTTCCCCAACACTGTAACCAAATTCTCTGCGAAGAAGGCCAGTGTCATCTGCGAAGAAGAGTTATTAGTCAGTGACGTCTTGTTGTGTTTTGCTTTCATTGTGGGCTGAAGACAAGAAAATTGGACGCTTGCCCTAATCTGCCGAGAAAAGAGTATTAATCTCGAAGCAATTCTTATATGATCCAAATCCCAAGGGTATCACCTCTTCCTTTGTATGGAGACGGAAACCTACCTTCTGCTTTTCTGAAACATAACCTGCATGTGCACTGTACAATTTGACTATTTTAATTCGAGTAGGAAGCTTTACAAGTGATATCAGGAAGGCAAGAATATGGACATCTTGTCTCGAGATGTCGTAATGAAGCGATGAGAATTTTTCTTGTATTTGAATTATACAGCATCTCTTTGTATGGCTGCTGCCTAAAGGAATCCACATATACTTCTCATGATATGGAGGCATCATGATTCACTCTAACTTTGTTTGATTCTTGTGAGGTTCATATGTGATCTTGCATGGAGCTCTCACGGGAGTAATAACAAGTGACGCTGCACCATGGCGAAAATCTAGACTTAAAAATTGCTCTAGTTTCCAGTTTGTCAAGAAATAAGCTCCCTTTTCCCCGACCAAAAGAAGAAGGCTACCACTTCATCATTGCATTGGTCTATCTAATCATGTTGAGGTGTTCTCCCTAAATCTCGTTTCCACATTTAAAATGTAACTCTTTTGCACGTTTCTCTGTGGTTGGGATCCACAGGTCCCAACCAAACAAGAAAAGAAACTTTTATCGTAACATGAAGCTTGTGAACATGAATGACTCTTAACTTCAAATTCTGTGAACATTTTGCAGCAGAACCGTAGAACACAGTTAGCCGTTTCCGTAATACAAAAAAGACAAAAGGATAAATGTGTGCAGCATCACTAGATTTTTCTCCCACCCTGAAAAAATGGAGACATCAGGAGACCTCTATGATAAAACAGATGACAGCGATTCTGTACATAGTAGCAAACCATCCGAAGCAAGGAAAAACAAAACGACCTACGTTAGGGTTCAACTTAATCAGTACCAGCTGTGAACATTCTCGTGGAAAATCTTTGTTTTTCAAGGAAGAAGAGGAAGAAATGGGTTCAGAAAGACGAATAACAGTTTTGGATGGAAAGAAGTTACTAGCTCGTGATTTGCTCTAAACGGACATGCCAACCATTTGTAAGAAGAAAAAATTTGTGATTACAAGAAAAGCTTACAGCTATATGGGTATGCTAAAACATGGCATATTGCACCAGGAGAAGATTGCAGCAATATAAATAACAATTTCACTCTGTCAAATACCAGGAAATGGTCGACTCTTTTCTGTACAAATCACACAATACTTCTATTGCTTGTTAGAACTGAGAGAAAACTGCAAAACCTTTCGAAGAAACCCAGCTGGCGAAGCACCATGTTGTCTCTGTCACAAAAACTCCTGCAGACTCATGGATGAACTGCGAGGCTTCGGCCCTAGGCGGAGCTCAAGGTCGAGTTCCACAACGGCCAGCTGACCTCCCAATCTCTCTGGTTGTTGTGACTGATGAAGATTGTCTGATGGCCCATCTCCCCGCCACGGTCGCTCGACAAAGAAAGGCTGTTGACGAGGCCAGATCTCCCAAGTCCTCGCTCCAGGGATTTCTTGCTCTCTTGGATTTATCCTCGGCCAGTCGAACACCAGCCCTTTTTCTTCGCCGGCATGATCGAGCCGTGACATGAATCTTCTTGTGGCCGGATAATAGGAAGGAATAACTTTGTTGGCGATGTCAAGGGGGGATTGACTGTGAGTTGGAGAGACCTTGGATCTGTCTTTTCTATGGATGTTCATGTGGCCTCCGAGAGCCTGGGCGTTAGAGAAGCCCCTCCGGCAGAAGATGCAGTCATATGATCGAGGGCTGCCGCTCGAGCCGTCCTGCTCTTCGGCTGCAGCTTGCTCTGGCGATCCTTGGTTTGAAAGATCGGCCTCCATGACTGGCAGCGAATTGCATGAAAAGAGGGTCTACTGGTTTCTTGGGAGATATCAGGGTGGTGGTTTTATATAGATTAGGGAAGGCAAAAATACAGTTCGTTTGCTTTTCCATGTAAATTAGAGGAGAACACGAGGACTAAACTCCATTGGGATTGTCTTAATGCTCCTGGGAAAGTGACCAATATAGCCTCAAGACAAACTCGCATCCACTTGCATTCAAATCCATGCTTGACGTTATTGATCAGACTCTCCCGTGCTCTGGTACTTAATTTCAGTAAACAGGCCCTTGGCCGCAATCAAATAGCGCGTCTAATAGGTTGCCGATCCAATTGAAATGCTTTAATGAAGAAAGGTGATGATACCTTAGAATTATAAGGACCAATTCGATAAAATTAAATAAATATAAGCTAAAACTCGAGTCAATAGCTGAGATAATTAAAGATTAATCTCTAAAATGAATTGATCAGGATAGACTTTTCTGAGTTAAAAGGTTACCCGAATCCAATTCAAAGGTTAGGCGGTGAACCTGTATCTCTAATGTAAAAATTCAATTGTATAATATACTAATCTTAGTTTAGTAATAGGCTCATACGCTCGATCGTAATTCGATATGAAATTTGGCTGAGACTATAAATAGGTTTGTGTTGGGATTCACAACGAAGGATTTAAAAATCATTTTATTCTCAAACAATATAAGAAACAAGAAATAATATAAGATAAAAAAATAACAATAAAAGATATAACGATATACGTAATTCATCCAAAATTAGCTTACATTTATGGGGAAAGCGAAAGATCCACTATCAAAAAATTTTACAATAATTTATAAGAAAGATTGCACTATTTTTTACTCAATTAAAATCTCCACCAAGTTTCGATAACGCCTCCACCTTTATAGAGAATCCTTAAACAACACCACGAAAAATCACTACGAGAGATTACCAAGAAATACTAGAAAGACCCACACAAGAGAGTTGATATTTTCTTTCTTTTTCTTCTCTCTATTCTCCATATTTCTCTCTAATTCAACTTCAACACTGCTTCCCTAAACTCTATGTATTACTATAATATTTATATGCCGTTATTGAGTCTGAGTTTTACTTTAATTATAACTCCTAATATTACAAATCAATCATAAGCCTAAATTCAACTTTGGATTTTTACTTTAACTCAAACTCTAATCCGAATTCGAAACACCCAAAACTCAATGATCTCCACCTTAGCTTGAACTCGGATGTGTCATCATCACGAAACATCAGTCATCATCTCTCATCCAACCCCTCGCCCTAGACTATTAGCTTATTTAGCTAATCGCTAATTAACCTGTTATAATGTCAGGTGTGATGAATTAGTCTCATATCGGATATTGCATAGATAGAATCCAATAGATATAGTGAAAAAGACCTAAATCCCATAAGCTTGAGCTTTTGGGATAATTTGGTGTCCGGCTCACTATATGGCTTTGATTTGACACTCTTGTGACTCCTCAACAAGTGGTATCAGAGTTTCAGATTCGAAGTTCTGCAAACTCTTAAGACCAAAATTACCGCGATGATGCAACTGAATTGAGTCACATGTTAGTCTCAAGGCAAAGACCGGCGAGAGGATGTGGGCGCGAGGCCGGCTTGAGGCCAAAGAGAGGGCGCATGCGCTGACGCCAGGATGGCGAGCCCACAAGTGTGGGCGCCAGAAGCCCACGCAAGGGCGCGGGCACTAGAGGACGGTGCAAGGACATAGGTCGGTGGTGGAAGTGGTCGAATAAAAGAGTTTTTGATTAGGAATGTTAAATTGATGTGGTCAAATCACACCTGAAGGGGGAGATTGTTATAATGTCAGGTGTGATGAATTAGTTCCACATCGAATATTGGATAGATAGAGTCCAATAGATATAGTGAAAAAGACTTATATCCCATGATCTTGAACCTTTGGAATGGTTTGGTGTCCGGCTCACTATATGGATCTGGTTTGAAACTCTTGTAACTCCCCAACACTAACCTTTCTCCTCCTACTTTTCTCCATCGTCGTGGCGCTATGCAACTCTGATGTGTAGCTAACATCATGCCACCTTCCGATCGTTGCGCCACCTAAAAGTGACTCTTCGTTGTTGTTGAACAACCTTAGTTATTTCACGGCCTCACTATATCCCCCTCTTTGCTGCAAGATCAGCCCTAATTACAACCGTGTTGCTTCCCAGCTCACTGACCTGAGCTTCGCCTTCTGCACACGCATGCATCCTATTCTTGCACTCGTCGATCTTCACCTTCTAGCTATTTGGTCATACTGAATCCTAATTGAGACGCCTTGTTGTACCTCATCAAAGGCCACCCGCCACTAATTTGAGTCCAAGTCGCCATTAATTGAGAGCCCTACATGGCCCTTCGTTGGCCTCTTTTACTCCAATCAACCCACATCTTGCGTGGTCCTTTGCTAGCATACTCTTGCGCTCCCTCCCGCGAGTGTCGTTGGCCTGTTCCTGCGCCTCAGATGACCTTCATCTTCTTCTGTCATAGGGTAAAATTTATCTTGCCATCAAACTTCTCCCCCTCGAATAAGGATTTTACCATCTTGATTGTTTGCTCCTAAGTTTTGATACCAATTGTTGATATTAGTAGTAAAAAATTTACGAATTACCTTATTTTCAAACAACATAATAAACAAAAAGTAATATAAGATAAAAGAAAATAATAAGAAAAGACATAACAATATACGTGATTCATCCAAAATCAAGTTACATGCATAGGGAGAGCGAGAGATCTACTATTAAAAGACTTTATAAAAGTTTATAAGAAAGACTGTACTCTTTCTTACTTAACTAAACTCATTCACCAAGTTTCGACAACGCCTCCACCTTTAAAGAGAATCTCCAAGAAAATACCACGAGGAACTACCACGAGAGACCATCGAAAAACACTATAAAGACCCACACACGATAGTCGACACACACTCTCTTTCTATTTTCTCTTTTCTCTCTATTTCTGTCTCTTTATTTCTCTCTAATTCAACCTCAGCATTGTTTCCTTAAACTCTATGTATTACTAAAATATTTATGAGTCATTATTGAGTTTAAGTTTTACTTTAATTACAACTCCTAATATTACAAATCAATCATATGTTTAAATTTAACTTTGGATTCCTACTTTAATTTAAATTCTAATCCGAGTTCGAGACACCCAAAACTCAATAGGTTTGAATGTCCTGACTGTTCACAACCAATCATCATATAATTATGATATTTAATTCACAGTTATTTGAGGAAGTTAATCATAAAGAATACGGGATTGACAATTATTTATTATGAGAAATTCGGCATGACAGTTATCTGAAATCGCAAGATACTGATATAATAAATCTCAGACATAATTTAAAAAGCATGACAAATAGAGAGATAAAGGCTAATGATGAATTTTTGATTAAAAAAACTATTATTTTGAGTATAAGGTTGACTTAATCGTCGAAGTAACTATCGCCAAAAAATTTTCGGTGACTCTCTTCACAGTTCTTTTTCTTTGAAGACCGAATTCAGACTCCATCAACAAAAGGAATGAATAAAAATCACTATTATTTTTCTATCTAAAAAGAAAATCAATCACTATGGCACCGTTTAGTTTGGAATCAAGATTAGGATCAGAATTATTTTTTTACGAAATTAATATTACTCATTTTACACCGCTATTAAATTAAATTATTATAAAAAATTTAAATAGTTTTCAAAATTTAAATTATTGTAGGAAGAATTTTGATGAAAAAATATTAATTTATAAAAATAATTAATTAATCTTGATTTTGATTTTGAGTTTAATTTCGAATCAAATAGTGTCTATAAGTTTGACAGCAAAATACCAAGTATTAACATGACCGTTGATAAAAAACAAGAAGATTCACATGTATGTTGCCATTACAAAATAATATGACTACAATATGATTTATGAGCGATTAGATGCCACGGAAATCAACGCCAGGAACAACCGTTCTTCACTTTTCGTTACGGTGAGCGTTCAAGTTGCTGTTTTTTGTTTCTACCGTTCCACCTCTTAATAAACAGAAACCTTAGTATCTAGGTAGCTTTCTCTCATTGCTTAATGGTCAAGTTTTAGTTGCCAAGGGGACAAATCACTGTGCCATCTACAAAGCAACTTGTTACTTTGATATACTACAAAAACAGTGCAGTTATTATTCTTGGTCTTTCTCGTGACTGCGGATTGCAGTGCAACTTCAACTGAAGTCTGGACCTCGCATTCAACAAATTGCCATGAATCTTGGCTATTGGATTCACGGTCTGTATACGTTCCCACGGTAATTTGGTCAGTTTGGGCTCGATTTCTTTCAACATGGACCATAAATGACGACAAACTGGGGCAATTTGGTCAGTTTGGGTGATTATTGGAATTGGCGGGGATTCGAGTCGTTTTCGAAGACCAACGGCAATCAGATAACCGAGAAGCCGTTTGGGCGTTACTCCCTTGTCGGCTTGGAATGTTACCAACCGCATCAGGCCCGTCGCTAAATTACATTTAGAAAACAATTTTAAAATAACAAAGGAAGTAATCACTGTTTACATAATCAATTTGGTCCAATAGTTCGGTCAAAGAGCGTGCGGCTCCATTCAGCGGTCAAATTGTCCACCAACACCAACATTTCGATGCATGCAATAACATTTCGATGCATGCAATTCAACTCTTCTGCTGTGTGCTTTATTTTTTTTTTCTAACCCAAAAAAAAAGAGAAGAAATCTCTGTTGAAATGTACCGTTATCGGCTACCAAATTCGTTTTGATCAGTAGCTAAATGCAACCGTCAGCTGATCTCTGTTGTATTCCAGGCGCTAATTAAATATCTGTTATTTCTCATGAGAGCTTATGCCAACATATCAAATCCCATGTATCCTAAATAGAAAGAATACTTGAGAAAGCAAAACTTAATAGCTTGTTATCTTCAACTGAAATTATTGAGATTCCAGATCAAAAGGCATTTGGCTTAGAAGTAAAAGCATCTCATCAAACCTAGCCCTTGAAACCACATAAAAGCATCTCATCAGCTTCATCCAGCACAAACATCTCAATGTGATCAGGGCGGAGGGACTGCCCACGCTACATGTGGAACACTTGGTCTGGCGTGCCAACAACAACATGCACACCACTGGACAGAATACTTTGCTCCTCACGAACACTGGTTCAGCCAACACAAGCATGGACTTTTGCTCCCAAGTAATGGCCAAGTGCTCGCATTACCTTTTCAATCTGTTGGGCCAGCTCTCGAGTCGGAGAAAGAACCAGTGCTTGACATTCAACAAATCTGTAATCAAGTTGCTGCAGGATACCAGAGCAAAAAGTTGCTGTTTTCCCAGTCCCATATTGGGCTTGCTGAATGACATCTAATCCGTTGCAGAAGGGAACTATGCCTCTTTGTTGAATTGCAGATGGCTTCTCAAACCCTAAGACAGTATAACAGTAATAGACCAATATACTGTTACCATAAGCAAGTTCTATAGTTGAGGCATAAAAAATGGAGACATGTGACTATACCATAAGCATAAATGCCTCTAAGATGGCTTTCCTGAAGACCCATTGAATCGAAGGTATCATAAACCTCATCATAAGACATAATGAAGTCTTGCAAATCAGCAGTCAGCCTATGCAACAACATAAAATAGCACTAAATCACCACTAAGTAATCGGCAAACAAAAGGATCATGAGAGAAGGTTCCCGTGAGCATCGCATATGAAAGACTAAAAACAGGATGGCGCATTACAGTTGGTTCATTTTTGTATCATAATGCCGAGCATCAAATTGAGAACTCTCGGGTGCCAATTGCTGCCATGTCTGCAAAAATGAAAATAATCATAATGACCAGTGCACTCTTTGCGATCCGTAATAACTTGAAAAAAATAAGTATGCGTAAGAATCATATATGAACCAGTTACAAGAAATAAAAATGCCCAATTTTATTACAAAAAACAGCATATGCACAAAACCAGAAAACAGCTCACCAAAATTTTACACAAGATCTTTACTACAAAACTATTCCAACGAATATCCCAATGCAAGGAGTTCATTCTTAGAAGAAACTTTCACAAACAAGTCGGAACTTAGGTCCTCAGGGCAAACAAAGTCCGCCGAGTGATATACAGCACCAAACATGGATTGAAAGATTACGAGATAAGATTTTTAAAAAAATATATCAAAAGAAAATCTTAACCGCCATCGCCAATCGGGGTAAGTCTTAAAAAACAAAAACAACAGAATCCATCCAGATCCGCAACTAGTTAAGCATATAGACACATATAAATCGGAAAATCAACAGAACAAAATCTCTGTGTCAATGTAGCAAGATCTGAACCACGATCACATCGCAATCAAGAGAAAAACCATAGAAAAGTATGAGATCGTATCGCTTACTTGCGAGATTGAGAGAGGCCACGAGAAGGCGTCGATCGCGTGCGAGAGTGATCTCAAGTGGGAGAGCTCCGGATGCCAAACCCGAGACTGAAAGCTCGGATTCAACAACGGGGGAGGAGAGAAGGTCACCATGAAAATGGAATTGTAGAGACAGGGATCGGAGAACGAGGGCGCGACAGCGAGCAGGAGGAAAGATTCCGAGAAAGGGATTAGTTTTTAGCAACTAACTAATACATGATTTAAATTTTTTTTTAAACCTTGGTATATTATTTATTTAAATTTAAATAAATAAATATTAAGATAATATGATAATTTAATTTTTAAAGTAACGTAAAAATAGTTTGATTATCTTTTTAATATTTGGATGGTAGGTTGGTTAGAACATGATAATTCTAATCCTGAATCCGAATCAAACTCACCCTAAAATAGGTATACATTTTTTTTTGAGTTTTTTTTTTTCAACGATAAAAAATCATTGGATTGAGACTCGATGTGTGATTTTGTTATTATCGTGAAAATAACTTTATTTTTATTTATAGCGAATCTTATAATCTTATTGTGTAAAACGGCCGATAAAAGTAGATGACATCTACTTATAACGTGTTGGTTGGATTTAACATGCGTTGAAATTTTTGATCCGCCAAATTTTTGTGACTCTGCGTAATGCAAGGGACAGCTTCTAAAGCTGAGTGAATCTTGGGAGAGATGCAACGAAGGTATTAACTAAAAACATGGGAAAAGCAGAAGACTCGGTGGTGGGTGGTTAAAGCGCTACACGCCAGCATCTGTCGCACCTTCACGGCGGGCGTAGAAACCAAACAGTGCATTTGTTTATGTATGCATTTGTTTCCCCACTGCCACCATTCAAATGCAGTAGGTGGGGAGTCGTTGGAGGAGACCTGCCTGCCAGCTACCTTCTCATCGGATTCGTGTCCATCCACGAAGCGTTCAATCTAAGGTTGATCAGCACCTCACGAGTCCGTCACATCCATCTTCCCGTTCCTTGGCGAGACACCTGCTACTAATTGCCTGAATTTTATGTCTGCCGATAATAAAAGCAACTAACTGATTCCGACCGCCCTCGCCCAGCCGTGCAGAACGCCTGTCGATCGGACCACGTCAGAGAGGCGCGTGGCAACATCCCGATCCCCCAGCCGCAATTCAAACCGGGTCGGCCCCATCGATGCTCCGAACGTCGTTCCCATGGCCTTCATTTTCCACAAATGGAAGCCGCGCAATTTCCTCGCACGTGGTCTCTCAGCGTTCTATTCATCTGACTGGATGACACGGCAGCCGCTCCACGTGTCAGTGCCGCTTAGATTGTCGAAACGGTTTGACCCACCTAGACTTCGTCCTGACACGAGTCGAGACCAGCGGCTTACAATAAATCCCATTTCAAAAAAATGGACACGTGCGATGAGCATACGAGCTGACGCATTAATCAAGCACCGAAAAGAATCTCGTTCCGCTCCGCTGTCACCACGTGGTTACATCAGGACCGACCTTCGCAGAAAATATCTTTAATTGGGCACTCTTAAAGGGAAATTATTTCCAAAGGGGAGTTTAACCTTCCCTACGAGGGACCACATGCGTGTCAGTCAAGAAACGGCCTCGAAGCCGTCCTACACGATCTGTTGCCGCGTGTTATCGAACAAACCTCAGACTGAAACGTGTCGCGCTTATGGGAAAAGGGTGGTGAGATGAACATCCCGGATGGAAGACTTGTAGCGGGCGAATCATCTGCACCTGTCAGACAACGCTGCCCGGGACGGTGACGGGCAGCTGCCCGGTCGACACATGTTTGCTTCTGTTTGCATCCCCTTTTGCCCATAAAAGAGGAGGGGCGCGCTCCACTGAGACTTTAATTTTTCTTGCAATTGCAAAGCAATTGTAGAGGCGGTCGATTGTTCTTCTCCGATGGCGGGGATGTGCTGTGAGGTGGTGAGCGGGACGGGGACCACGGCATCCGGAGCCTGCGATGCAAGCTCTCGTGCCGCGAGACGGAGAAGGATAAATCTCAGGCGGATCCGACTCGTCTCTGGCGTGGAAGCCTTGGCGGCTCCAGCCGAGCCGATGACGAAGAGGCAGCGCTTGAGTTGCCCTTCGGCGTTAATCGTCGGTGAAGATCTTGTTGGTAGCCGCCATGAGCAGCCGTCCGGATCGGGAAGTGAAGCGATCTGCAGCGAGATTTTAGGAAGAAATCCATCGCCGTCAAAGGCGGGCGCCTCCGAAGAGTTGCCGAGGTATGGGATGACGATGGTGTGTGGGCGGAGGAGGGAGATGGAGGACGCTGTCTCTGTCCGTCCAAATTTCATCCGAGGGTATCCTGTTCACAGGAGCTCTCATTTCTATGGCGTCTTCGACGGTCATGGATGCTCACATGTGGCAGGACTGTGTCAAGATCGGATGCACGAGTTGGTGGCAGAGGAGCTCGAGACTCTGGAATCGGGAGCTGCGCCGGCGGCGGCGCCTAACTGGAAGACCGTGATGGGAAGCAGCTTCTTGCGAATGGACGCGGAGGTCGAGAGTTGGTATGGCAGGCCCCGGACTGACACCTGCCGATGTGAATTGCGCATGCCGAACTGCGACCACGTAGGCTCGACGGCCGTCGTGGCTGTTGTGACGCCTGACCAAATCATCATCGGTAACTGCGGCGACTCTAGGGCCGTCCTTTGCCGAGGAGGCGTCGCTGTGCCGTTGTCAAGAGATCACAAGGTAAGCTACCTACAGATCCGGCGACCTAGATCTGCATGGCAGTTATAACGTGTAAGACTGAGACGCTAATCGATCTCTGTTTGATTTGGCAGCCGGATCGGCCGGACGAGATGGAGAGAATCGAGGCCGCCGGCGGGCGGGTGATATACTGGGAGGGGGCCAGAGTGCTTGGGGTGCTCGCGATGTCCAGAGCCATCGGTGAGCACGAAACCCAGATCTCTCTTCTCTTGAGAAGGTTGCTTCTTCTGTCGATGTGGCTGACGTTTAATTGGGGTTGATGTCTGGTTGAAACAGGGGACAGATATCTGAAACCGTATGTGATACCGGATCCGGAGGTGACGGTGACGGGGAGGACGGAGGAGGACGAGTGCTTGATACTGGCGAGCGATGGGCTGTGGGATGTAGTGACGAACGAGACGGCGTGCGGCATCGCGAGGATGTGCCTGAGGGCGAATGGAGGAGAGCAGAATGAGAGCTCTAGAAGTTCATCGAGTGATGGTGACAGTGGCGAGTCCAGGGGAAGGGGCAACGACAAGGCTTGCTCCGACGCGGCAATGTTGCTGACGAAGGTGGCACTTGCAAGGCACAGCACCGATAATGTTAGCGTGCTTGTCGTCGATCTCAAGAGGAGATCTTAAAGCGTCGAATCACTGTCATTGTTTTAAATTTTAATTATTTTTTCCAGTCATGTTCCAGTAGGGTTGCCTTCGCTCTCGATGAGACATAAGTTTTTAGTTTTTTCCATTTTTCATCTTTCTTTTCCTGCGAAAAAGAATCATGTATTGAACTCTTCTTTTGGGGGTGAAATGTACTAATCTAGATAATGAAACGATAGACGAGACAGATCTCAAACGTTCATCGCTTCCGTAGCTTCCATGTCTGCTGCTGTTCTATTCGGGACTACTTCCATGAGCAAGCTGAAGCATCATTGAGTCGGCAGTTTGTTTAGTAGTTTGGCCATCTCAGAATAAATTGGACTGGAGGCCTTGGAGTGAGTGTCAAGCAAACCTTGCAACCGGGCCAGGTTCACAAACCCTACAATAACGGTCTTAAAAGTCTTTCGGTTTCGGTCATGACCGTAACATTTCGGTTTCGGTCGGTTGGCGTTTCGATTTTAGGGTTCTGAAAATACTTCCCTCGCGGTGGCGGTGGTGCATGCTCTGCACCAGCGGGGTGAGCGCGAGGGTGACGCTGCAGAGCTACTCAACCCGTCTCGCTTGTCCTGCAAGCGGGTTCTTGTTCTCCGGGACCTTCTCCCAGCTCTTCTCGCACGCGATCACGTCGTCCAGCGCCGCTTCCACGAACATCACCACCTCGTTGTACTTCTCGTCCGTTGACGCCCTCGACTACCGTAGTTACTGCACAATGTCCTCATACTCCTTTCAGTCCACCACTCACTTTGTTATTTTGTCATAGTCGTCGTCCCCGTCTTTTGCCTCCTCCCCCGCCGCTCACTACCTACACCACGCGGTTGGCTGTCGCTGCCTCCTTGGCCGCATGCTCTAGGGCGATGTGCGCCAGTATGTGCGCATCAGCTGTCTGGCTGTGCGTATGAATGTCCTCCGCGTAGAAGGTAGCTTCGCCGTCTGGGGCTATGGTCTGCGCCCGTCAGAAGGAGGACCCGTGGAACTCCATAATGGATTAGATCTAATTAAATTTTATAATATGATTAGATCTAATGAACCACGAATGGATCATATATTGTGAATCTTAATTTTATGAGTTATTTGTTTAAGGACCCTAATACTAATGGTTTAAGATCTTTTTATTCATGCTTTATGATTTATTTTGTTGGGATGATAGCGAAACTGCAGCTAAGAGTACCCAGATATTATTGAATCTCTGAAGCCTGTGCCCTTACATGAGATACTTCAATCTGATGAAGTTATCTTCCGGCCGTCATCTTGTTTTCTTCCTCAAATCTTTCACCTTTCAGCTCCAAAACATAGGAAGTAGAAGAAGCAGGCGATTTTAAGCAGAAACAGATATGTTCTTTGGGTTGGTGAAGGTTCGCATGGAAATGGGAATTGCTTTTGAGGGTGGGGATGGACAGCAGAGAGCTGAAAAGGGCACGGTGCTTGGTCGGGGAATTAATGGTGTACTTGACTATCAAAATTAATTAAATTAATTATAATATTTTTTAAAAAATATTATAGTAAAATTAGTCATAATTTTTTTAAAAAAAATTATTTTTTGAAATTTTTTTAATAATTTTAATTTAAAATCGACATATAGTCAAAATAAAAATAAACTCTAGTCAAAATATAATTAATAAAATAAAAAAATATTTTAGCCAAAGTTTTCAAGCTAAAACTAAGAATTAAAACCTTCTATCAACTTTCTTTTGAAGGACAATTTTCACAACCACGTAAATTGATAAATTTTAAATTTATCCGAATTAGTAGAATTAGCGAGTAAATTTTGTTAATTTCAATAATTTATTATTTAGGTATAAGAATTACCGAAAATTAATATTTTGAATAGCATTTTAATTTTGAATTTTAATTTCTTTTGTTATCTAGTAAAATTCGTAATTTTACCCTAAAATTGGGTGAGTTCCATCTGTATGAGCTTTCAATACTTTCATTTTCAGATAAAATTTCCAAAGAACACCATAAGGAAGTATCATGAGGGACCATCGAAAAATATTATAATATTTACACACGAGAATCAATATTCTATCTCTTTTTCTTCTCTTTATTTTCTCTATTTTTCTATAATTCAACCTTAATATTATACCATACTTAAATCCTATGTTTCATTAAAGTATTTGTAGATTCTTATTAAGTCTATGTTTTATTTTAATTACAATTCTCAATATTATATAACAAGTATCCACAATTAGATATAAATCCAAATCCCAACTTTAGATTTTTAGTTTAACTTAAACTCTAATCTGAATTTGGGACATCCACACTCAACAATTTTCATCTTAGCTTAAACTCGAGCGTGCTATCATCATAAAACTTCAACCATCATCTCTTATGTAGCTCCTCCCTCTAAGTTATTAGTTTATTCAACCAATTTTCTTTTTAATCTCAAATATTTTAAGAAAAAATTATCTATAATTCTCCCAAAAAATTGGTAAATTCCTTAGAAACCCTGTGGCTTTTTAAACTTCCAATAGCCCTTTCAGAATTTCTAAATTTTATAATTTACTAAAAAACTTAAGCGACCACGTGATTTGTGTATTTGATCACGTGTTATGTATTTTTATATTATTAATATACTTGTTGTATTTATTTTTTTTGTAGTGTATCATTTTTATATTCCAATAGGTTATGATTAGATCTAAACAATTATGAGAAGATATTTTTGATCATAATTGTTTAGTTTTAATCATATTTTATTGATTTTAATTATAACTATTTAATTTTAATTATATATATTTGGTTTTTATCTTATATGTAAAAAAATATATTGTACAAATATAAAAAAAGCTATTATAATATTATTACAGGTATAGTGACATGTGACTACATGTATAATAACATGCTAAGTATACTGACATAGACTGATTGAAAATTTGAAAAAGCATAGAGGATTTTTAGAAATTTGCCAATTTTTAGGGGATTATAGAAATTTTCTCCTTATTTTAATAATATAATATAATATTATTGTACCATATTTCAAAATATGTTGTCTATACTCCAATTAGAATTTATACAAATTTAAAAATTTACATTATAAAATTTAATAAATAAATTAAGAATAATTTTACTAAATTATCATAACTCTAATTTCACTAACTCCCAAATACTAGAATTGAAAAAATTTAAAAATTAAAATATTCAATTTTATCAAAAAATACATTTAAATACTAACTAAAATTTTTCTCCAATTCCGTCAATTTTATAGAATTAATAAAATTTAGTAATTCACTAATTTTATCAATTTTGAATAGACAAATAATATATACTTGAATTTATTTTTAGAATAATTATTTACTGAATAAGGTAATATTTGAATACCTCGGGGTGGAAGTGAGGTCATTTCTTCGTTTTATTATTTGTTTTGATGCATTTTAATTTTAGAAGTCGCTAAAGTGCACTTTCGGTTGGGCTAAAAAATGCACTGGGTCTACCTCTGTCGTGCGCGAGAAAGTGACTCGAAAGTGGAAAAAGTGAGTGGGGGGGGGGGCTCAACGCTTCCACTTCTCTGCCTTCTTCGTCGAGGAAGTCGTGCTTCACTACTTTGCTCCTTAGCCCGATCATTTTAGGTCTCTTCTGTGCCTACGTCGCTCTCCCAATCAGCGTCGTCCTCGTCCCTCCTGCGCCGGCCGTCGCCGTCCCCGCGTTCGTCGGAGCTGCACCCACGATGGCCTAACCAAGCCTGCGGTCCCTGATCCCGCCCTCGCCGGCTTCCTTCTTTAGATTGCCGAAGCCAAAGCCGAAGCGGTCGATCTCCATATCGGAGACCTCGTCATCATCGGAATCGTCGACGAGGTCGTCAAGATCGGTGCTGATCTCGAGGCGAGTGTTGATGAGGATGTTCGCGGTGATGGGGGAGGAGAAGATTGCCGAGGGATGATCCGTGGCGTGGATTCCGATGGCGACGGTTTGTTTGCTTCGAGGTTTTTGTCAGGATAATGGACGGGCAGATATGAAATTATGAAATGATCGGGTTAACATTGCTCGTCGTGTTTCCTGTTGCTGCTCACGAAGTGGGGGACAATGGAAAACGGTAGCCTAGTTGTTTCGTGATGTTAATTAATTATGATTAGCATGTAAAAGCCTTTTCATCAAGTGCAATCTTTCGAAAAATTGGAATGCTTTTGAGTGTTATGTATGCATTTAGTAAAAGAGAAGAATTAACGATGTTAATTAATATTATAATTGTATTAGTTTTATTATCCTAATACTAATTATTCTAATTGCAATCAATTAGTAAAATATTACTTTTTTTAAAAATTGTTTAAATTATTATAATGAAATATTATCTTACTTATAATTAATTTTTAAAATTATAATTATATTACTTTTATTTATTTATTAATATTATATTTTTAAATAAATTATCGAATTGTTTTTTCATTTTCACATCAAAATTATAAAATTTATTTTAAATCTTATTATTCAAATGATCAAAATCATATTTTCATCACCTCTATCACTATTTATCATTTCTGAAACTTATGCCCTATCTAAACTCTACTTATGTTGAGACAACATGCTACATATTGGAGAAAACATAATATCTATTTTATTGTAAAACCTAAAGCACCATTTGATTTCAAATTAGGATCACTAACAACAAAATATGTAAAATTTAACTAGATTAAGGAATTATACTCTTTATTAAAAAATAAAATTATTATTTCCTCTTTAACCTATATCTCTTTTCTTTTTACTTGAAATAAATGTAATGGTAAATTTTTTAAAAATAAAAAAATTTCACTAATTGAATTAGCAAAATAAATACTAAAAAAATCAAATTATTCTTTCATTAAATAAATTATAATTTAGTCAGATTATCCTAAATTATTGCAAACCAAATAGGCAGTAAAACAGGAAGAGTTTATGAAAACCTAAACGACTATACCTGTGAAATTTAATCGGAGGCGGTCATACATGATACCCTGATTTCCAGTTTGGAAGGACCCTGCAAATACGAGGGCAATGCGGAAAGACACCCTACACCCTATTTGTAGTCCAGTTCCATCAAATCTGTACGGGACTTGCTTTGAAGCACTAAAAAACTAAAAGTTCCTCCAACTTTATTACATCATTTACACAATCAACTCCAGTCTCATGCATCCCATCTAGAAGAAACATCGCACCATGCAATGCTTGGATTAGATGATAGCTTACTTTCTTGTCATCAACTCTTATTCAGATGTTTTGCTTTCCTTCTCAGGTGCCTTCAGCTTCGGGTAACCTTTATCAATACCAAATAACCTGAAACAATAAAAATTGCCTAATTTGGATTATGAGGGCAAAATGACCATACAGAGTAGGATCGCAAATGGCAGATACTGTCTCAAGGATCATGGCAGAGATGCTATTCTTCAACTGAATAGGAATCGAGTGAACAAGAATCAAACTGAAAAGAAGTGTGTTTCTACAAAAGCATGGCATCTTCCAAAAACCTTGTTCTGTGAGTAAGTGAATCATCAGCATGAAGATTGAGCTCTCACTCTTTTTCTTGCTGATGGAAATTCCTGACACAACCATGCATTTTCAAATAGTATTATTTTGTAGTCATAAGAAAAGAATCTCTATGACTGCAATTGTGATTCTTCGACAAATACTGATCGAAGGTTCACACGAGCACAAGCATCTTGAAGGCTTGCTATTTTATATTCCTTTCCCATTTCTATTGAAGGGTCCAATCAGTATCTATTTGTAGTGTCATCCTCAAATGCTACTGCTCAGAAAATATTTAATTACATGGTTGACTCTTCTAACAAAACCCTGAGGATGAGTAGTTTTCAATGTAACATATATAGTAAACCGTAACATTCTACATGTATCATATTCCATTTATGAGATTGTTGTCTAGAAGTGATAATTCAAATGCAAATAAAAACATTAAAAACATAAAAAACAAAGATTATAAGGTCCACAATTCAGATTTAGAGCATTAAAAACAAAGGATTATGAGGTCCACAAGTCAGACTTAAAGTATAGGTAATATAATTTCCTGAGCAAACCTAAATTTTGTATTTGCAAAAAAATCCGGCTCGCTCGAAGAATACAGATGGAAGTCTAGACAAGAAAAACACACTTTCATGAAAAATGAAAATACGAACAATAGCCAATTGAAAATCACTGAAATGAGTTATCACATACTGCACCACAAGTAAAATAGGTTAGTCAACAAAATTCAAGGTGGCAGTATTTTTTAAATTGAAGCTACTACAAAGTTTAGGAATTTTATATCTGAACATGAATCTCATTCAATATGCCAATTAATGTAACTATTTGATGAAACTTATAGGTGGAATGTTTCAGATTAAAGAAACTGTGGTGAAAGAAACATTATTAGCTACCCAGAATAGAAAGTTAAATAATCAGGTCCTCACCCTGTGAAACTGATTGAGAAAGTCCCACAGACATGGATGGAATGATGAACTGCGATACATTGTCAGGATACATAAAATAGCAGACAATGGTAAAAATTATTTATAATTTAAAAAAGAAAAAAATTATTTGAACTTCAAAAAGATGTAAAGGCCTTCAAAATTATATTGGAGAAGCTCATTATAATTCAACAAGGAAGTTGAAAATACATGAGTTTCCCCGTATTACAGATTTACAAAGAATATACAAGAATGTACCCGTGATTTAAACACACAAACACCTTAATGTACGTACAACAGACTAAATTACAAAATGTAACTGCAATGCTCAAATATAAATGTCCTAGCAGTAAGCAATAAACGTCAAATCCACAGTGCAAATTCCATCTACAACCAGATCGTTGTGCTTAATTCGACATTAATAGAAAACGAGATGTTCCGACAGATCCTCGATCAATTTTCGATAGATTCAATCGCCGTATCATTGGTTCTAAGTGACATTCAGGGCCAAATGTCAGTATCGAGTCCCCAAACAAACGGGCACTGAAATTTGCCCACAAGGATTCATATTTCATAGAAATCCGCCCAGATTTTGTGAAGCAATGGTCTCGATCTAGGGTTCCAATCACAGGAGCACAAAAAGGAATTGAACATATGGAGAGTATGATAGAGACGCGATACCTGCCAGCAGGACTCGAGAATGGACGCCATAGATTCGAGGGGAATCCTGCCCCGGGAAGGAGAGGAACACCGCCGCGGTGCGATATGTATTTGGAGACGGAGCAGTAGAGCAAGAAGAGGTAGCGGTGAAAAAGAGAGAGAAGCTATAAGCTGTCCATGTCGGGTGCGTTTCGCATGAACAGCCAAATGCACCATCGCTCTCGGGCGATGATGATATTTGAAGAGATGAATGCTTTCCTTGATTGCTCTTTTCACACAGAAGCCATCCATAATTTTATTATCCCGAGGATAATTTGTCAAAAAATGGATCTACACTTTTTTTTTTCTTGAAAAAAATTCAAATCTAGAATTATGTCAAATTGGGTTGCAAATCATAATTTTTATTTCAATTTTAAATTATTTCTAAATCGATTAGACTATAATAGATTTTCGTTGTGTAGTTTCGTGAGACTTGAAAATAAAATTTAAAATTGAAAATAATAAATTTTATTTTTTAAACTTTTAATTGCTCCTTCAGATTTCTTAGAATAATAATTATTATTAAAGCATGACAAAATTGTAAATAAAACCTATTTATTCCAAATTACATTAGGAGATAAATTCAACTAAAAAGTCTAATATAAGGTTGAAAATAATTTACTTCCCTCGGTGTTATTTTCCTTACTTTTATTTATAGTTTCACGAAATTCAAATTACTCTTTACTCCAAATAGACATTTAAATCAAATCAAAAAACGATCTTTGAGAGATTGGGTTTTCCCGTTAAGGAATCCCAGAGGTAAAAAAAATTTACGACAAACTACTCTCTTCCGCTTTCAACTATAATAGCCCTTATTGGTTGTAGTCGGTGCATTAGCTCACTGTACTAAGCTGGTGCACTCCCCGTAAACATGGGGCTGATGAGGCCGGTCGTCCGTCGTTTATATTATGTGATCCCTGCCCCGTGTGACTGCCAACGTGGCACAGCCAATTGACCCGGTGCACCAGCTCGCGGAAGCGGGCTTGGGCACCGGGTGTACCCGATCGCTCAAATTTAAACACCCACTGAACCCGCCCAGAAATTCGGGAAATTCACAGTTTTTCTTTTAACATTTCCCCTTTTTTGGTTTTCTACCTCCTTTTGTAACAAGAAATGCGAGATCGGCAGGGCAAGAGCTCGGTTGAGGCCGCAGGAGAAGAAGAAGTGCGCGAATCTGGCGCTCCCGATCTCCCATGGCAACCTTGACGAGTAGATCTCGCAGCTCATGCCGTTCGAGCCCCTCTCCGAGAAGGTTCCCCCTCTCTATACCTTTCTCTTGTTGCGATTTTCTTGATTCTTGATTTATCGCGTTGGTCTGCGTCGTTTGGCGGCGAATTTGGGGTTGTTATTGGAGTAGGGTTCTGATGGCCGCAGGCTAATTGAGGCGTGTTCTTGCGCATTTTGGGGGAGTTTTGGCTTTTTACGGGTTGGGATTTTTTATTCGAGTGAAAATGGAGCGATTTATTTGCGATTTGCGAGTTAAAATTGAGTGATGTCTTTGGATTCGCGAAAGAAAATGAAGCATTTCTTTGGGATTCCCGAGTTAAAATTGAGTGATTTCCTTGGGATTCGCGAGGGAAAATGGAGCGATTTCTTTGGGATTCGCGAGTGACAATTGAGCGATTTCTTTCGGATTTGTGAGCTAAAACGGAATGATTTCTTTGGGATTTGTCAGATCTGGTCTGTGGTTTTGCTGCTTATGCAGATTCTGTTTCTTGCAAACCCAGTGCCTTAACCAGTGGTTAATTGGCGATACTTTCGAGAATTTTGGCTTTGTACATTATGAGTACCTGTGTTTTTTGCAAATTTCATGAATTTTAAATCAATCTGAACCCATGATGCATGAATCCACCCATTTATGATCTTGCTAACAAACATACCGAGTTTTTCTCGCAACTCAGGGATCTAAATAAATTTCCTTAACTAGAATGCGCGGTGTTACCAAATCACTCCATCATGACATTCGGTTTCAGTTCCTATCTTCGGTCATTGATGCAGGTCAAAAAGTTGTTTCAGAAGGCCAAGGAAACTTTGGCGTTAGAAAGCAGTGTTGCAGGTATTACTGGTTCCCTGCCCTTTCTGTATCCATTTGGTGGGACTTGGACTCTGATAGTGATTTTTGAGGTTAGGGTTTGATTTGATGATCGCTTTCAGAAATGTTTTGCCTGGGGTTTCTTATCTTGTGTTTTTGAGATATGTGTTAGGGTTTCTTCAATTCTTGCCTTTGTTGTGTGTGCTTATAATATGATATCAGCATTGAGTCGCATCTCCAAAGCCTTAGAGTTTTCTGTGCTTTTTCTCGATATTTTAGAGAATGAATACACAGTGTATACCTTGTCTCAACCCAGTTTTTTTGTTTTTTCTTAAATTCCCCGTGGAAGGCTTGCTTAGTTTTGTGGCAATTACTTGTTGCTATTCTTGATAGGAGGAAGCTTGTGTTTTCTTGTTACTCCTTTTTTGTCTATTGCATTTTTATATGGTTTCTGCTATTCTGTTTTATCAGGAGCTTCTTGATATATATCTGATTATGCAATTCTGTCTTAATATGCTTTCTAGGGTTAAAATGTCAAAAAAAGTCGAAATAAAAAAGATGAAGTAAGCGAATATGTGTTGTAAATGTATATTCAACCTATACTACTTCAGCATAGGTCTTCTACATGGTTACTCTTTTATTAGAAGCTTCTTGTTAGAACACCCATAATGTAATCCTGTTCTTAACGCTCATGCATAAAATGTCAATACCAGCAATATTCTTTATAGGTGTATGTGTAGAACAACAGTTACTTTCGTAAATGTTGGCTGGCAAAAGCCAATATGTCCTGTAAATATGATTCTCTTCAAGATTTTGACATTTTACTCTGCACGGCTTCTCAGCATATATGTCCAGTATATGCATTTGTTTAAAGTTATGCATGTCTAGGAATGTGAACTTGCATTCTGGAAGGATAAGTTGAGGAAGATGATGATTTAAAATTCGTTTCTCAGAAGTTGAAGCTAAAGATTCTGAGATAAGCAGATCAAATCAGGGCATTTTGTAAGGTAAGGCACATCTCTCTCTGATTTTTCATTTACATAATCAGTAAGCCCTACTTCTGTCAGGAGCTATTATTTTGGAGTTCCTCTATTGCTACTTTTTCTGTAGCAGCATAAATCTTGATCTTGACTTGCATATTATTTGGCATGTATTGTTCTTTGAGTTTAGAAAGTAATATTTTCATCATACATTAGCCGATCAACAAAATCAACAGCAAGTCACATGGACAGAATTTAGATGGCTATGTTTGAAGCACGCTTTATAGTCTTACTGTAGAGACGTTGCATGCCACTTAATATGGTCATTGATACCAGTTATTCTAATGTTGGAAGTAAAGGCCAGCAAAATTAAATTTCATATAAAGTCAAAAGTTTGTAGTGTTTTGCTTTCAGGTATTGTTTTATCAGGCATTATTTTTTATTGTCTCTCCAATTGCATTTTGCAGCTCACAGACAAATATGAGTTGCTGACTTTTGAATCAACTAATGTTGCTGAATTTCTTGGAGGCAGTGCTAATGAAGGTACAGTTGTCTGTTTTTGGTCTTCAAATTTGCAATGAATCATTTTACTGCCTGGTGCCCACTATATTTGTGATTCATGTTTCATGTTGTTCCTGTGCATATGTCCAAGGCATTTTTCTTGTGTTTTTGTATCCTTTAGCATTGGTTTGGCAGCATGAAGTAATTTGTGCTTTTAGACAGCTGGACTGTATCCTGATATGATACTGAAAAATGAGTTGCTGATTTTTGGATCAACTAATGTTGCTGAAGTTTCTTCGATGCAGCGTCAATGAAGGTACACTTGTCTTTTTTTGGTCTTCAAATTTTCAGTGAATCATTTTACTGTCTTGTGCTTACTATATTTGTGATTCACATTTCACGTTGTTCCATGTGCAGATGTCCAAGGTATTTGTCTTGTGCTTTTGTATGCTGTAGCATAGGTCTTCGTAGTTGTTATTTGCTACCATCTTTGCAATTCTTTGATTTACTGTAATGTTCTGAAAGAATCTGTTAATTTTTTTTGGTGAATAATTAGCTAGTCTATGTTAGCAATCTTCAATTGTTGGAGAAATGGTGTTTTTGGCTACGGGGCAGGGGATGGGCGAGAAGATTCATCTGCATTAGAGCTCTTTGTGTCCTATAGGGATTGACAGCGTTCCTTTTCTCAGGTTGGAATTGTTCATCGGGTATGTCTCCACATATTTTCTTAATTGGATTATTAGGTCAAAGGCTAAAGTATGAACCAATATTAACAGTGATACTGAATCATAATGTTATTTTGGAAATAATTTATTTAGCTTTGACCATGCTATTAAAATAACAATTTTTGACTTCCGTTAGTTTCCTAGGGGTGAAGGCAGCATTACACCAATTCTTGTAGCATGCCTGTGTTATTCCATCCTTCAACCTTAAACTTAGCTTCTGAATTTTTTAATTTTTTATTGTATATACATAGCTATCATGTGTATTTGCAACACTTTTATCTTAAAAACATTAATAAGTTCTGTTCCTGCATCTTTGGATTTCATGATGAATGGCAAATCTTAGACAGCAGGTATCCTAACAATAGAGTTTTCTTTTATTGCAACATCTTAATAACAATTTAATTAATTGGTTACTCTGAAGAGCAAAAATGGTACCGTAATTGTAGTGACAATGGGATTAATGTTTCTCATACTACAAGTTTCAAGCATGATATATGTTTATTTTTTCTTGTTTGACAAATAAAAAAATATTTGCTAATTCTGCTTATATCTTTGTAGTAGATATAGGGAACATAATAGAAATTGTTATTTCAATGGCAATGGGAACAAATATTTCTAATGCTTTCAAGGAAACATATATCTTATTGCGAATTTACGAAAAATTATCTATCTTATCATTATTAGCAAAAAATTTTTTTGTCTTATACTATAAATTTGTAAAAAGCCACATTGATTAAAATATTTAAAAATATTTAATTTTAATTTAATTTTTATAATTAAATTAATATAAAAAGATTAAATTATTTTTATTTGGTTTTGTTTTGGACAATTGGTTCATAATCACCAAACAACTAGTCTGATAAAATTGAATTTTGATTTTTAAATTTTATAATAATAGACAGTTGATTTTTTATGAAAATTAAATAATATATATTATGTTTATATTAATTTAATAGTTGAAATAAAATATTTTTTAATTATTTTAATTAAAGTGATTTTTTGTAAATTTACAGTAAAGGACAAATGGTTTTTTGCCTATAGACAAAGGTTGGTTGTTTTTCACAAGTTCACAATAGGGAGATGATTTTTTACTTAAAACTCTAGTTTTAAAAAAGTTTTTTACAAGCCACATTTTACCATTATGGTTATTAGGATAATTAGATCTTGCTGTGCATTTTACTTGATAGCATAATAATGTTGGTTAAACAATCCTCTGAAGCCTAAATTTGCTGTTTGTTGCTGCCATCTGACCATCTTTGCAATACCTTTTATTTGTTCTAATTGTTATTCAATTTAAATTTAGGTGGAGGATATAGTTAAGCTAGATGATAATGGAAATGTCTACAAAGATTAAACACAGAAATAGTTGAGCATGTTGATATTGGCCCCATGTTTTGAATGCAACACTCAATACATTTTTGAAGAATAATCACCCATTGCCAAGTATTTCATGCATGTCTATTTGCAGCAGGTAAAGACACTGTAGTAGCTAATTAACAGTATGAAATGCTCTATGGATTGGCTTTCTTCTTAGCATGTTTATAACGAGTTTTTTGAATTGTTGTCACATGGTTGTAGCCTTTCTTTTTTTTTTTTTTTTTTTCTTATTGTGTTAGTAAATTGCAGAGCCCTAGATTTTTTGTTTTCGAGGGGACGTGTGTGCTCTGAAAGTTATATGTTTTAAGATATTCATCCAAATCTAGCAAATAACTATTCGTTGGAAAGTCAAAATCGATTCTTACAAGTTTTTTATTTACTATTTTGGATAATTCGAATTCTATATTTGATCAAAATTAGGATTTATTTATCAGTTCGAGTCTGTTTGAGTGTTCCACTTGTACACTTCACAGTTTCTGCCATTTTAGCTTAAGCTTTATGATTGGATGTAGTGTTGGTCTATTCTATTGGTTGGGTTGGTTTTGTTTAGTTTGTTTTTACATGTGCTTTAATATGCAAATTCCTGATTATTGTCTGTATATAATGTTTTTTATATTGTGTAATTTTCTTTTAGGTGTAGTATTTTCTGATATAGGTACCTGTAAATGTGTTGTTATTGTTGTTGTTTTGTGTGCAAAGTTGGCCCGTGAGTGTGCAGGTTCCTAATTATTTTTCATATTTCATGCTTGTAACCATCTTACTTACAGCCATGCCTCAATAATATTTTTATCATTTTTGTAAACAATGTAAAAAAAGTGGGAGGGAAGGGATCTTTTATTACCACAAAATGGATATCTGATATTTATACGCTATTTGACAACTATATATGCTATTTGACAACTATATGCTTGTTTTACTGCAGAACTGGTTGGCCATACACAACAAGTAAACAAGAAAAGAGGGGAAAGGACAGCCTGAAGTCTTACATATAATGGCCTCATGATCAGAAATTGTTGTATCATAAAGCAGAACATAAGTGATGAAAATTTTGGGTTTGATTTTGTTTATTTTATTTTGTTGCTTCTGTAGTTATTTTTAAGCCATTTTTCAAGTTAGGTTTGTATTTATTCATGGTCATTTTATTCTAGACATCCATCTACTAGGTCTACAATGAAGCATAAATTTTTATAAGTTTTTGTTGTGAAAATGAAATGTTCTCATTTTGTATCGTTGGTATTTTATTTGTACAGAATGTGATTTAAGTGGGATGGAGTAAACCGTGTTGAGGTGTACATGAGGCTTTGTTAGATCATTGTCAATTGTGAGACTAGAGTTCATAGGCCAAAAATTGGGCTGTAAATGGGCCTAAGGGCGGGCCAGTGTTAGTTGTATCATTTTGGGTCGTTATTGGGCAATAAATGGGCCCAAAGTCGGCAACCATTGTGCTACTGGGTCTTTCATCTTTGCCATTATTGGACAGTAAATGGGCCACATGGTGGGCCATGCATACAGATGGGCAGTGGGCCATATTAGTCTGCCAAATGAGCCGTTATGCTGGTCTTTATCGCACTGCAGTTAGGTGGCTGGGGGTTTATTTGAGTATGATCATAAATATCTTTCGCTGCCCAAATACAAAACCCAAGCCACACCCCCACGCACCCAATAAACAAACACAACATACCAAACACGCACCCATACTAATATTGTTTCATGCTACATAAACACTGACCAAACAAATGCAAAACAAACAGAATTATTTACAACGCACAAAAAGCTTGTAGCAACACACAACAACAATGTACAAATAAAAACTGAAGCCAATTGGCCATATTTTAAATTTGTAAAATTTTGCAAATCATCTGGACAATCAAACCTGAGATTACAAGAATTAATAAAATTCTTACAATAAAAATTAAAATTTTGTATAGCACTATCTCATCCAACTGTCATATAACATTAACGAAATAAATAAATTTTGAATTAGAAAATGCTCTAAGGTCTTTGTAAAGAACAAGAATGATAAAAAAAAAAAAACCTAAAGTATTATTATAAACTAAAATTCAAAGACATTTGATGAGGTCCGTGCAGTCAAAATCCTATCTAAAAATTTACAAACTAAAACTTAATGACAATAAAAGTTAACAAATTATAAACTAAAATCATGCCAATTAGACAAATGCATGATCAAAATCCCATCTAAAAAATGACAAACTATAACTTAATGATAAAAGAGGTTACAAGCTATAAACTAACATTCATACCAATTTGGCAAATGCTGTGTGATTGAATTCTATCTAAAGGTTTACAAACTAGAACTTGATGACATTGAAGTTAAAGAGCCATAAAATAAAATTTGAATGCTTGAAAATTAACACTGTAAGTCTAAATTAAAACTTGGCTTCACCTAATGTTGAAAGATAATTACATTTCAAAAGAATATAAAATAACAAAATGTTGAAGGAAAAAAAAATTAAAATTTTGGGAATAGAGTGTTCTTTGAATGAATTGGGATTAAATGATTTTTTATACAAAAAGGTTTAAAAGAAGTAATTTTCATAATATAGGGATTATAAGTGATTCTGAAAATTTTAAGGGCTTAAAAGTCATGAAAATTTTCAGTGAGGGTATAGATAATTCTCCTATAATTATTCTAAGTTCAAAGCAAGCTCCGAAGCATCACTAGATCATACCCCACTCAAAAGAAAAAAATAAAAAAAGCCCCAGCCAATAACAAAACACCCAACCATTTTCAGATTTTTGATATTTAGTATACTCTGCAACCAAAGAAATTTTACAAGTAATTATTTACTAGACATTTGACATCAGGAGTAGTGATAGTTGAGACAGATCGAAACAATAGTTTAAAATTTACCCAATCAAATAATGAAAAATCAGAAAATAAGAGATGGAAGTTTACCTAAAAAAATCATTGATTCAATCTGCCAACTGAAGAATCTTTGGCTTCAATTTGTACGAAGCTAATTTAAAATGCAATGCTTCAACTTATGTTCCCAGAGTGCAGTCTTATCTTTTTGGGCATTTTACCAACAAAGGCTTCTGGAAAAATGATTGATTAAAAGAGAAAACCAAAACATCAGAACAAAGTTAAGCTAGATGAAAGCAAGAACACAGCTAATTTGCATCAAGTAATATAAATGTGCATCATAGAAAAATATATATGTTTAATGACACTGAACTAATTTAAACTCCTTAGACTATCCGTACCTGGTCTCTATAAACACAAGATCCTCTTTTGAAAATAGTTGAAAATGTGAATGACTGAAAAAGAAGCCAATGCTTGTCGTTTCTTTGGGTACCCCATTAAATGAAATCATATTAGGAAGACATGAATAATGTTCTTTATGTTAAACAAAGCATTATAAGGCAAATATGGACATCATGTCAAAACCCATTATTTTTCTATTTTGAAATGAAGAGGATGAGATAGTAGGCCTCCATCACAGAATTCCATTTTGTGGGAAGTAGAGATCACATGAAGCAAAAGAAGGTATACATGATGGTACTACAGACAAATGCAGGAACGAGCTTAATACCATTTTTTACTTCATAAATGTTGAAATATCAGTCATAAAAGTAAGACCATAAAGAGCAATATTATTACAACACCTTTAGAAATTTCTGTGCTTCTCTATCTGTCCTTCCTGACTTCACTAACATCCAGAAACAAGTATTAAATTGATTATTGGTGCAGCCTACAAACAAGAACAGACAAAAAATCTGCCAAATACCTTGCAAATATTGACAAAACTATTTACATCCTCCTGACCTGGGCAAAAGCCCAATCTAGATAACATCCAAAATTTAGATATTCACATACTGCACTTATGTTTGTTTGACATTTTTTATTTATCACTCTAGTAAAATATATTCAATTCAAGAAATGAAAAGATACAGTGAAATGCCTTGAAATGCATATGCATACATTGGAACATCAACTGGCAGGTGCATCGTAAATATTTCGCATATGGTTGAATGAAAACATTTACTCAACATAATTTGGATGTATGTAATTTTACAAGATAATACTCACAATCAACTTACTTCCATGACAGATAATCACAAAATTAATTTTGCTCTTGGATAGCATACAACTCAGCCATCAAACGAAGGTAGTTCCTTCAACCCTTTGCAAGGAAAGAATTCCTTCCATTTTATTACATAAATGGAGGTGAAACATGATACGCTGAGCTTAAGTATTTTGCTGCAATTAGGAAAAAGAGCAAGTTATTGCAAAACCAGGACACTGGAAGCAAAATGTGCAAGTATAATGATGCATTTCCCAGAAGAACCTCAACTCAACAATATAAATTACTATATGGTAGAGGAAAAGAAGACACAACCTTTCTCTTCTTTGGTAAAATTGAGCAACCTCCTTCAAAATAAGGCTGCAAAGCAAACATGGTCAATTAAACAATATACATCAACTATTATTGGAAGACTGCAGGATTAAAAAACAAAAACAAAAATATGCTTTATAGAAAATTCTCTATTGCCTTTCTTACCTATACTCGTTGTCAACACCATAAATTAAAAAAATGCCTAGAAAATGCTTCATCGACTGCAATGCATTTTCATTGTCGGGCTTCTCAAATGAATGGTCAGCAGAAAATCTGGAAAATAAAAGAAGAAAACAAATTATAATATGTAGTGAAGGAACAGTCACTTTTTCGTTCTTCTTTTCTTTTGTGTTAATGTGTGTGTTCATGTGAGTAAGAAGTGGGTAGGCTTGGGCAGACACAGACAAAATCTAATTCATAAAACAAATTAAAAGTAGCTAGACCATAGCTTGAATATTTGCCAGTGAAATAACATTTTATTATGTTCTCTATCACTTGTGCAATGACTTAAGCTAAAATAGCAAATATTTCTGATTTGTTAAAGAAGAAAAAACAAGCATATATCATGCTTGAAAGTATGAGAAACATTGATCTCATCGTCACCATAATTACAATTTCATTTTTGCTCTTCAGAGTATCCAATTATTTAAATTGTTATTGAGATGTTGCCACAAAAAAAAATTCCATTGCTAGGATTACTGAATTGTGCCCTTTTAAAATATGTCATCCATCCTGAAATCCAAAGATGTTGGAACAAAATTTATGATTGTTCTAAGGCAGAATTGTTGCAAATAGATCATGATAGCTGTGTATAAATGATAAAAAAAGGGGAGCTTTAACAAACTCAGATTCTCAAGTTTAAGTTTGAAGGATGAAATAACACAACCATTTTACAATAATTGGTGCAATGCCACCTTCATCCCTAGGCAACTAAAGGCAGCTAAAGGAGAGTCATTTTATATGAATTCGTATGTGATTACCTATCAAAATTATAATTTTATAGCTAATCAAACATCCCTCAAACAGATAATTCTATTGTCAGGGTTTACATACAATAAAACAAACTCTTATAATAGCAGCTTATACAAATTGTAATGCACATAATTGTATAGTTCTGTAGCCTAAAAACAAATCCAAAATTAAAAAGTACAAATCTTGCATCCAAAGAATGAGTTGAATCCTCACCAATGGAAGTCGCATCCATCAATTCTCACCACAATCCAATTGCAAGGTGGTAACTTGTCATCAAGCTGAAACTTCTTTGCGTACTCAAACTTGCAATTCACCATTACATGCCCAAACAATAACAATTCTGTCATCCAAAAAAGGGGATTCAAAAATAGAAAAACAAGAGCAAAAAAATTTGGTAACCAAGTTAACCCTACATTATTCCAAATGTAAACGGTATGATAATTTCAGCTCAAAACTGGTATTGGATTATCAGATATTAATCTAGGTTTATTGATTGATATAAATTGCACAGATGCTTACAAAGATGGTGATCAAGCTCTAGAAGGGGGTTATTCCACAGCTGAGAAGTGCTCAGGGCTGCTGGCTTCACCGCAGCGGCAGTGGCAGCAGAGATAGGAGGAAAATGATGGAGGTGGGTGGAGCTATGATTCCGATTTCTGCTTGAGATGGCCAGTGAGCTGGGCCTTGCATAACCCATGTGTTACAGTACTGGGCCTATTTTTTGGATTGTTTACATATGTCAAGAAGAAAAAGATGGGATTTGGCACAGCCCATGTGTCACAGTACGGGCTATTTTTTTGGATTGGTAATCTAAACCAAGCATAAAACAGAAAACTTCATAGTTAACTTGGGTGCTTCAGCTTTTACCAAATATATGAAGAATCATGATATCAGCCCTCCTTAAAAACATTTTTTGCATGTTAATCGTGTCATATTCCAACAACCGTCAGAACAATTTAACAAATATCTTGCTGTCATGAGCACTTAGTTAAATATGTTTAAATTCAGAACAGGAGAACTCAATTCTCCAGTTTTGCTTCAAAGAAGATGTCACCAGTAGGAGAACACAAACCATTGGCACATAATGATGAGCAAGCACCATATCATTCAAATGACTATAAGATCCCATTCACACAATGGCACTGCAAACAGAAAAAAATGGAAGAACTGAATCGCTAAGGATCACAGCTCTAAAACGGATCTAAACTGTGAATTTTCTATCAATGCAAAAAGCATCATAATGTTTCATAATCTAAAATTCAAGAATCTTTCCAGGATCTAGGCTTTGAATTTTTCAATCAATCCAAAAAGTATCCTAATGCTTCCGCCTTAGAACTATTTGCAGCCTTACCATTCAAGAAAAGGACAAGAACCCTAATGACAAGACCTGCCCCATCCGAATAATCACAAGCAACAATTTTGAAAGAATACAATCAACTAATTTCCTCACCAATTACAGCTCTAATGCTGCGAAAACTCTAATCGAAAAAAGGATGCATATCATGACATTAATAACCACTAATTTAAATCAGGATGACAAATTCATCCAGAAATTCTGCTTTTATTTCAGAAGAAACATAAAACTTAGAACCCAAAGAAAATAAAACCCAAATGGAAACCCTGAAGAAAGAACCCGCCAAACCATCACAAGGACAGAATTCGGAAGCAAAAAGTGAAAAAAAAAACCAAATCAAACAAAAAACTAACTCCGAAAAAACCCTAATTTGAAACCTAACTTCATCAACCAAACAAACGGAAGAAACAACGAGAATGTAACCCGATCTGAACTACAAGAGCCGATCAAACAAACAAAAAACATATCGCCACACAAGAATTGGGAATAGACAAGAATTTTCAAAACAAACAGGAATCTAATGGCGGAAAACCCTAAAACCAGATCAAGAAGAGAAGAAAAGGAAAAATAAAAGATTCAAAGGGAGAAGCCTACATGTTTGGCGGTGTTCTCACTGACGCGAGTGACGACGGTGCTGATCGCGCGATTCCAGGGCCTTTTGCTGCGGAATCTGAGATCCAGAGACGGCGAGGTGCGAAATCTCGCTGGCCGTCTCCCCGCAATTAGTGTATTTTTCCAATTACCCCCCTAAATATTTAGGAATTTTTGTTTTATGGTAAATTTATCTTCTGATAAATACATTTTGCCGCCATCTCTTCGAAATTTCAAATTTACTTTTACTTTAAGTTTCGGCCGAAACCGAGCCGTTTCGGCCGAACCCGAATCGAAATCTTATATTTCGTTTCGGTTGTAGGTTTCACTGTTCATTTTCGTGCATGCGTGCAGAGCGAGCGAGCAGGCGGAGCGAGCGCGCCCGCGGCGAGCTCAGCGCGCGAGTTCGAGCGGGGAGCTCGCGCGGGGAGCTCGCCGGGCATGAAAAACCTCTTCTCCTCCTCCTGGCGCCGCGACTCCGACTCTGTCTCCGGAAACATCGAGATGTCTTCCCCCGCCGCCGGCGCCAACCTCGACAGGTTCTTCGAGGACGTCCAGGCCATCAAGGACGAGCTCAAGAAGGTCGAGCGCCTCCACCGCAGCCTCCGCGGAGCCAACGAGTCCCTAAAAACCCTCCACAACGCCAAGGCCGTCAAGGATCTCCGCGTCAAGATGGATACCGACGTCGCCCTCGCCCTGAAGAAGGCGTAGCTCATCAAGATCCGCCTCGAATCCCTCCCCGGTTGCGGGCCGGGGACTTCGACGGATCGCACCCGTACCTCCGTCGTTGCCGGGCTCAGAAAAAAGCTCAAGGATTCAATGGATTCGTTCTCTGATCTGCGATCGCAGGTCACCGGCGACTATCCGGAGGCGGTGGAGCGGCGGTACTACACGGTGACCGGGGAGCACGCCGACGAGGCGACGGTGGAGGAGCTGGTGGCGACGGGGAAGGAGGAACGATTCCTGGCGCGCGCGATCGCGGAACAAGGGAGGGGGCGGGTGCTGGACGTGGTGGCGGAGATTCAGGAGCGGCACTGCGCGGCGGCACAGCTGGAGCAGAGTCTGGTGGAGCTGCAGCAGGTGTTCATGGACATGGCGGTGCTGGTGAACACGCTGGGGGAGCAGCTCGATGACATCGAGAACCAGCTCGGCCGCGCGACCTCTTTCGTGCGGGGCGGCACGCAGCAGCTGCAGACGGCGAGGAAGCACCAGAAGAACACCAGGAAGTGGACCTGCTTTGTGATTCTACTGCTTCTCGTGGTCATCCTCGTCATCGTGCTTCCGCTCGTGCTTAAGAAGTAGGAAGAAACGATGGGGAATTGCAGATTCCGGTTTATTTTTCAGGTTTTTTCATTTCCTTTTTCTTCTTCGTTTTTGATCTTCTTTTGTCTTAATTAATGTTATTATTGCTGTTTATTTTGTTTATAGATTATAGAAGAATGGGGATTGCTTTGGTTCGTATTGATGTTTTGTTTATAGATGGTGGTCGTAGGAGAATGGTCATCGACGCCGGCATATGTTGCGGTGGGCACATGATTTTCTTTTTTTATTTTATTTATGATTATCGCGGTTGATAATTTTTTGTCGAATGAAACATTATATGATGCATATCCATAAATTCTTGTCTTAAAAGTTCAAGAAAAACAAAATTAAAATTAAATTAAATTTTAGTTAAAATATAATTAATAAAAAAAAATATTTTGGTTGAAACTGAAATGAAAATAATTTTTATCGAAACACGTTGTTTTTTTTCTTCATGTGTATGTGTATATGACCGTTCTATCGAAAGTAAAGTAAAAAAAAATTTGTGTGTCAAGACATTGCACAGAGCTAATTGTTCTAGCTCGTATGTTTATAAATATTCATCTGGATCATTTAAGTACTTAATTCATAATTTCACATTCAGATATTTTAAACTCAACTGATGATGATGATAATTAGTTGTATTACATTATAATTAATAAATTATGTATGTGTCAATCATATTTTAATAATAAGTTAAATTTGTTTATGTTAATTTTTAACTTTTTAATCATATTTATATTATTTCTCATATATTTTTTTATATAATAATATATTAAAAACAGTGGTTAACTATCAAAATTAATTTTAATTAATTAAAATAATATTTAATATTATAGTAAAATTAATTATAAATTCTTTCATAATTTTAAATTTGTATAAAAAAAATTTTAAAATTTTATCATATTTTTAATTTAATCAAATTTTGATCAAAATATAATTAATAACTAAAAAAAATATTTCGGCGAAAATCGAAATCGAAATCGATATTTAAAACCTTGCTTTATAGCATAAAAGGTTGTTATGGTCAAAAGGCAAACCAAAGTGAAGAAAGTCCAAAATGCCCCGAGAAGTCTAATATGTTGGTTCAGTGAATCCTTATAAATAAAGGAGTACAACACAGGATAATGGGAGAGATTTGTGAGCAGTGAATAAGGAACAAAAGTCGAACTCAAAATTTTTTTGAAAAAAGAAAAGTGAGAAAGAGAGAGAACTCGTTGAGAGGATAAGGACAGAGGCAAGAGCGACACTATACGGTAGAAGCAGGACCATCAAGCCGAGAACACAAATTCGGAGTAGATATAGGGAGTGCAACAGATATCCAGAGTTTGACCAAAATAAGTTCAAAGCTTTGACAGACATGAATAATGAAAGAGAGAACTTGATAATATGCATGTGGATCATAAACCCAAAACTTAAATTTTGGTCGTCTTAAAAAAACAAACAGAGTAGTGATCAACACTAATCATCTATAAGACTACTCTCAATAAAGTCGCCATCCTATTTTTCTATCCATCTATGAGACAGAAATGGTTGGCAATGCCAGTCGAATAGATTCAGAATGGCTGCAACGTTTTTCTTCAACAAAAGGATACTCAATGATAAACTTTTGACATGAATATTTCGTTACTCATGACCTTGTCTTTGCACAATATGAAAGAATCAAAAAACCAGTCACATCAATTGCTTAGCGACAACGCTGGAGAATAAGAGGAAATGCTTCGAAAATGTTACGACTATGAAATCTACCACTGCCTGATGCCATCCCAAAAATTATATAAGATAAAAGAAAAAGATAATTACCTATAACTCCTGTAATTAGTTTTAATTATTTTCAACCCCATGAATTTCCGTAATTACCCACACCTCTTATTTTTGAAAATATTTATCCACACCCCCTAATTGTTATTTAATTAAAATTTTCTCAAAAAATTTCGATTTTACTCTCGGTTATTTTTACAATTAAACTCCTAAAAAATTATTTTTTATATTTAACGCCCTTGAAATTCGGATTTTTGCAAATAACACCCCAAAATTATTTCAATTTACAGAAAAGTCTCTGAAATTTGACGGCGGCGAGAGTCGCGGTGCGCGGGCGGCGACGTTGGAGCCGGCGGCGGGAGCGGAGGCGAAGGCCAGCGTGTCGGTGCGTCAACTGCGAACGACAAAGGCCAAGGCTGTCCGGGCCCGCGTGCCGGGGACGGAGACCGGGGACGGAGACCGAGGCCGGTGCGCTGACACGAGGGCGCAGACGGCCTCGGCACGCAGGACGACGTCGAGGTCGGCGCGCTGGCAACGGGCGTGGATGGCCTCGGCCTCTGTTCCCAGCACGTGGGGGCAGAATGGCCTCCGCCTTGGCCGTCCGCGCCCGCGTGTCGGCGCGCCGGCCTCGGCCTCCATCCCGTGTGCGAAGGCCATCCTCGCCCGCATGCCGGCGGGGCGTTCAACCTCCGCCTCCGTCCCCGGCGCGCGGGCGCGGACGCCAACCAGCGATGGTCTGGCTAAGGGTCTATTTGTAAAAATTAGTTTTAAAATAAGTAAAATTTAGACTTATTTTTTTAAAAAAAATATTTAAGAGTCTATTTTTTGATGTATAGATATTAAATTTATATTTAAAAATCATTAACGTCTTTTTTGTAAATTTTTACTTAAAATATGATAAAAAAATATAGACTTATTTATAAATAAAAATATCTAAAGGGTCTATTTGTAAATGTACAACATCAAAGTTATAATTTTAAATTTTATATTTTGAAACTTTCAATGACTTATTTGTAAAATTTATTTATAAAATAAATAAAATTTAGACTTATTTATAAATAAAAATATTAAAGGTTGTCTATTTTTAAATATAAAAATATTAAACTTGTAATTCGAAATTTCAAATTTTAAAACCTTGACTGTCTTTTTTGTGAAATTTTATATTAAAAATGGTTAAAATATTGGCTTATTTATAAATAAAAATAATAAAGGGATCTATTTGTAAATGTACAATATGAAACATGTAATTTTAAATTTTAAGTTTCAAAACCTTCAATGACTTATTTGTAAAATTTACTTATAAAATAAATAAAATTTGGACTTATTTATAAATAAAAATATTAAAGGTGGTCTATTTTTAAATGTAAAAATATAAACTTGTAATTTGAAATTTTAAATTTAAAACTTTCACTGTCTTTT
>RXID01014613.1:0-36581 GCA_005019695.1 Trichopus zeylanicus subsp. travancoricus | reverse complement strand
TTTGATTTAAAATATGATTTAAAAAATATAGACTTATTTATAAAAAAAATATTGAAGGGGTCTATTTGTAAATGTACAACATGAAACTTGTAATTTTAAATTTTAAACTTTGAAACCTTCGATGACTTATTTGTAAAATTTATTTATAAAATAAATAAAATTTGAACGTATTTATAAAGAAAAATGTTAAAGGTGGTCTATTTTTAAATGTAAAAATATAAAAATTAGTTTTAAAAAAATTTTACAGTTATTTTAAAAAAAAATTTGAGGGTCTATTTTTTAATTTATAAATATTAAATTGGTAATTATAAATATAAAAACACTAATGTCTTTTTTGTAAAATTTTATTTAAAATATGATTAAAAATATAAACTTATTTATAAAAAAAATATTGAAGGGGTCTATTTGTAAATGTATAACATGAAACTTGTATTTTTAAATTTTAAGCTTTGAAACCTTTTGATGACTTATTTGTAAAATTTATTTATAAAATAAATAAAATTTGGACGTATTTATAAAAAAAAATATTAAAGGTGGTCTATTCTTAAATGTAAAAAATAGTAAAAATTAGTTTAAAAAAAATTTTACAGTTATTTTTAAAAAAACATTTGAGGGTCTATTCTTTAATTTATAAATATTAAATTTGTAATTATAAATATAAAAAACACTAATGTCTTTTTTGTAAAATTTTATTTAAAATATGATTAAAAATATAGACTTATTTATAAAAAAATTATTGAAGGGGTCTATTTGTAAATGTACAATATAAAACTTGTAATTTTAAATTTTAAGCTTTGAAATTTGACTTATTTGTAAAATTTATTTATAAAATAAATAAAATTTGGACGTATTTATAAAGAAAAATATTGAAGGTAGTCTATTTTTAAATGTACAAAATAATAAACTTGTAATTTGAAATTTGAAAATTTTAAACTTTCACTGTATTTCGCAAGGCAATGAGCCGACAGCGACGGCAGCAGCTGTGCAGGAACCGACGGCGGCAGCGGCAAAGCACAGCGACGGCGGCGACGTAGATGCGTTTAGGGCTACAGGGAGAAGAGGGTTATATAAGAAAGTTCTGGACTTTTTTGTAATTCGAAATAATTTTGGAGAGTTATTTGCAAAAATCAAAATTTCGGGGGACTTTTATGTAAATTTGAATAATTTCGGGGTGTTATTTGCAAAAATCCGCGCCCGCGCCCGGGGAAGCAGGCGGAGGCCGGGGCGCCGGCGAGCCGGCGGCGGGCAGGAGCGGAGGCGGACGCCGAGGCCGTTCCGCCCCGGCGTGCCGGGGACGGAGGCAGAGGCCGGCGCGCCGGCACGCGGGCGCGGACGGCCAAGGCCAAGGCCGTCCGTCCCCGGCACGCGGGGGCGGAACGGCCTCGGCCTTGGCCTCCGCGTGCGGGCGCGCCGGCCTTGGCCTCCGTCCCCGGCACGCGGGGGCGGAACGGCCTCGGCCGTGGCCGTCCTCGCCCGCGCCCGCGTGCGGGCACGCCGGCTTCGGCCTCCGTCCCCGGCACGCGGGGGCGGAACGGCCTCGGCTGTGGCCGTCCGCGCCCGCGTTTCGGCGCGCCGGCGCCCCGGCCTCCACCTCCGCTCCTGCACGTCCAGCCTCCGGCTCCGCTCCCGCCGCCGTCCGCCGCCTCCGCTCCCGCCGCTCCTGCACGTCCAGCCTCCGGCTCCGCTCCCGCCGCCGTCCGCCGCCTCCGCTCCCGCTGCCGGCCTGCTGGCCTCCTCCTCCGCTCCCGCCCGCGCGACGAGGTGTTATTTGCAAAAATCCGAATTTCGGGGACTTCTCTGTAAATCGGAATAATTTCCGGGGGTTTATTTGCAAAAATTTGAATTTGGAGGACGTTTTTGTAAATCTGAGTTCTTTCGGGGTGTTATTTGCAAAATTCTGAAATCCGGGGGGTTAGATATAAAAAATAAGTTTTTAGGGGTGTATGTGTAAAAATAACAAGGGGTAAAATCGAAATTTTTTGACAAAATTTTGATTAAATAACAATCAGGGGGCTGTGGGTAAATATGAGCGAATTTGAGGGGTGGAGGTAATTACGGAAATTACTGGAGGTTAATCGTAATTAAGACTAATTACGAAGGTCACCCGTAATTATCCCGATTTTATAACATGTTCTACTTTGGATATAATCTGTCAGAACAATAACAAAAGCTTGCAGCTTATTAGAACAATATAGCCTAATCAGTAATCAGATAATAATAACAACTAGAAAGTTCAAAACACAAACCAATATAACAAGTTATGATGTAGTCCAACAAAAGGAAACCTTCCATTATTCAACCAAAAAAGGAAATATTTTATTATTCCTTATAAATCAAAATTTGAAGAACATTAATGAAACAAGTGTCTCAAATAACACCTCTCATTTTTCATTCAATAAAAAAGAGGTTGATGATAAAAAATATGATAGTTCTTCTTGAGTCGCCAATCCAAAATCTTATCATTTAACTCTTCTCAATTTATCTAATAAAAATATGTACCTACAAACAGAATGCACTCATAGTTACGGTAACTAAGTAACATGACATCATCGTCATTTTCGAAAAGACAAGTGAGGGGATGGTTGTCTGTGGTAGGGGGTCGTCTGAGAGAGTCTGTGCAGGTGGGGGGGGTCCGAGGCACTGAGACAGGAGGTGAGGTGGGGGTGGGGGGGGGGTGGGGGTGGGGGTGATGGGTGGGGTTGGAGGCTGTCGGGCGGGGAGCGGGTCCAAGGCTGTCGAGCGGGGAGGGGGTCTGAGGCCGTCGGGCGGGGAGGGGGTCCGAGGCCGTCGAGCGGGGAGCGGGTTCGAGGCCGTCGGGCGGGGAGGGGGTCCGAGGCCGTCCGGCGGTGGGTGGCTGGTAGATGCCGGCTCGAGGGCGCGCGGCACGGATGGCCAAGACCACTCGGCCTCCGGCGTCTGCGCCAGGGCGCCATCACGCGCAGACGTCCGCCACCCGGCCTTCTTCCGCCGGGCGTCCTCGCCGACATCAGCCGCGAAGGAAAGGGGAGGTTCGGGAGGGGGGCGGTTCGGAAGGAGGTGGTGGCTTACCCAGGACGAAGGAGGGCGGCAGCGACGGCAGTGTTCTCGCCGGCGGGGCAGCGACGATGCGAGGGCAGAGCAGAGGGCCGAGAACGAAGGACACAACAGCGATGGCGACGGCGTGGGGGGTGCGGCGCAGAGCAACGACGGCGACGGCGTGGGGGGTACGGCGCAGCGACCGGACGGCGATCTCCTCGCCGGCAGAGCAGCGATGGCAGCAGCTGCGCAGGGAGCGGTAGAGCGGCGGCAGCGGCGACACTTCGGTTTAGGGCTACAGTGAAAGAAGGAGAGGGTTTTACAAGAAAATTTCGGGACTTTTTTTTAATTCGAAATAGTTTTGGGGTGTTATTTGTAAAAATTCAAATTTCGGAGATTTTTCTATAAATCTGAATAATTTTTGGGGTGTTATTTGCAAAAATCCGAATTTCGGGGACTTTTCTGTAAATCGGAATAATTTCGGGGTGTTATTTGCAAAAATCTGATTTCGGAGACTTTTCTGTAAATTAGAGTAATTTCGGGGTGTTATTTACAAAAAATCGAATTTTGGAGCGTATGAGGGGTGTGGGTAATTCCAGAAATTACGGAGGGTTGTAGGTAATTAAGGTTAATTACAGAGGATTAGAGGTAATTATTCCTAAAAGAAAAAACCCTTTGTGCATCTATAGAACCACCAACTTCACCTCCGCTAAAAAAAAAAAAACTAAAGATCAACTTCATGTGTTCATCTTTTGATCAATTTTATTTAGGGCATGTTTGTTTTGATTCCCGGAACCGGGAATCGGGGGAATGCCCAATTCCCTCCATTCCCGTGTTTGTTTCGATTCCCAGAAACTGGAATCGAGGGAATTAGCTATTGCCTAATTCTCCCGATTTTGGTTTTTAATTTCCGGCCAAAACGAAGGGAAAACACCGATTCCCGTGTTTTCCCCTCGTTTTTCACTGTAGCACCCTGAATTTTCTCTTATTTCTCACGAATTCAGCTCCCCATTTCCGATCTCGTCCAGCTCGTCTTCTTCTCCCCATTCCCGATCTCGTCCAACTCGTCTAGCTCCCCATTCCCGATCTCGTCCAGCTCCCCATTCCCGATCTCGTCCAGCTCATCTTCTTCTCCACAGAGCTCGTCCAGCTCCTCATTCCCGATCTCGTCCAGCTCCCCATTCCTGATCTCGTCTAGCTCGTCTAGCTCCCCATTCTCGATCTCGTCCAACTCGTCTTCTTCTCCACAGAGCTCGTCCAGCTCCCCATTCCCGATCTCGTCTAGCTCGTCTTCTTCTCCACAGAGCTCGTCCAGCTCATCCAGCTCCCCATTCCCGACCGCGCCCCGACCGCTGCCCCTGCTCTTCACTATCATCATCAAGCTGTTGAACGGTTCTGCCGTAATTTTCAGAGGACGAAACTGAAACCCTGAAAATCCAACCAATTGGGTTCAAATTTTGATAAAGGTGCCATTTTTACTCATTTTTTGATCTGTTTTGATTGTTTTTTTGGTTGGATTACGGATGATTGGATCGAGAGAGCGAGAACATGATTTTTTTTTTTGGTTTGGGGTTACTGAGCTTTAAACCTTTGCTCTTCTCTTTCTTTATCAAGCTCTGCATGAGTTTTGGTTGATTCTATTGGCTTCCGTGCTGTAGTGTTCTGTTGGTTAATGTGTGATTAATAGCAAAAGAAGAGTGCTTTAGTTGCAGAAATCACAGGCAAGTTCTCTACAAATGAGAACAAGGTTACTGTTGGATTCGTGTTTGCATCGGATGACCTGACCACAGCGAAGACAAGCGCAGACAACTCCGGGAAGCTGGGGGCCCTTCTTCAGTATGAGCCGAAGCTGAAATTTGTCCTGATATTTTTTGGCGAGTTTCGGCTTGACACTTGCTCTCAAGCCTTAATGGCTCTTCGGTTTTGCCAATCAAATTTGAAACTAGGCGCGATAAGAAGCCTCCCACGGGTTGCCAATCGAATTTGAAACAATTTAGTAAGTCTTTTTTGAAACTTGCGTGTAGGCGTTTACATGAGGACGAGGTTGATGGCATGACATTTGTTAATTGTATGAATGATGAGGACAGAATTGAGTAGCTTCAGGAGTTTATGGATGATATAAGTATGTAATTATATATTTTGTAATAACCTGTTAAGTTAAACTATGTATTTAACCATCTTTTGAGCGGACTTTTGTATTAACCTACTAAGATGTCTTTTCTAATATATTAAGTTGTCTCTGTAGTAAATACAAATCATCGTAATATTAATTATAATATTTGTACATATAGTGAAACTAAAGTCCCTTCATTTTTGGGTCTTTTTGTAAAATCTTATTAATTTTTAAAATTATTTCAATAATTTTAAAATTAAAATTATTTTATTACTTAAATTACTTAAATATTACTTATTTTCAAAAAAATAAGTATATATTTTCTATGTTTATCAAAAATTATTTTAGAAAATAATAACAAAATTATATTAAATAAATCTGTAATTGATTATAATAAGTTATTTACATAGTCTTTTTTTTATTTTTTTAAAATATTTATTATTTTTAATTGTTTTAATATATTTCTTAATTCCCTACAGTAAAAACTCATACAAACATAAGTATTCAACAATTTATGGAATTGATCAATTCCATTTGTCAACCAAACAACGGAAAGGAATTGGCCAATTGCCAATTCCCTACAGTAAATACTCATCCAAGCACTGTAATTATCTAATTCCTTCAATTTCTTCAATTTCCCGGAATCACTCAATTCCCACGATTCCACGATTCCTAAACTCGAAATCGAACCAAACGCGCCCTTAAAGCTAGTGAGCAAATAACATAAATATTCTCACAATCGTAGTAACTGCTTCTGACACATCAAAACCTTCCTGCTAGCATAAGGTCCTTCAGCAGTATCTCGGAGTTCTGTCCTCCATCCCATGGCCTCAGTGATTTCTTTGACCTCATTGATGATGAATCTTGAGTCACGGATATAAGCGTGACCTCCAGGCCTTAGTATGCGATCCATCTCCAGCAGGATCACAGAAATGTTGCACCTGCAAGTTTGAAAGATTGAGACATAGAAAACCATGTGCCCTTGCCAATTAAAAAAGCCAGCTCACCTATCAATTCTGATTTAGTATCACATTTGAGAGTTTAGTATGATCAGATTACCGCCATTCTTGTGTAAATTTATTAAGTGACTTGGTTATTAATTGACTGGACAATTTAGTATGCATTAGGAGTAAGAGGTGTGGCTTTAGAAAGATGATCTCAACAAACAACAGAAAATGATTGCAATGATAACAACTGATAGTATAGAGTCCAAATTTCAGATGCCTGCTTGGGAGGTAATATCACCTTTTTTGCTCTTTTGAGAAGAGGCCAGATGCATGCAGTAAGTCATAAGTTCTTGGATATGTATCAAAAGGCTCACACCTGCAGAGAAAAGAGCCTGAGCTTCTTGACAATAAAATATATAGTCAACAAATCAACTTGCACAATTGTTGTTCCATTCTATAATATCTCTTGGCCTATGAATGGTCATGCACATGCTAGAGACAACTTTACAAATGCTTGCTTGACAAACAAACAATGGGACACTTGTTTTGGTATAGTTTATTATTGTTATTGCAAAATCCATCACCAAGCAATTTTCTTCTTTCTAAACCTGTTAAATCTTCCTTGGACCTTACCAGCCTTGCAATTTTCCAACAACTTCATCCTGTGTTACTGTGTGTTATCTGATTACAGGCCTCAGATTTCATGTTTCACAAACATGTTGTGTGTGTAGCCAAGCAGGGATCACGAGATACAATGGTTTGTAGGGAAAGATGTAGTGCCAGGTATATCGACAGTATAGTCACATTTGCAGCAATGAAGTGCAAAAATTACACTGGCCTCCTTATGTAAACTGAAACTTATATCTATCACTATAATGTTAAAAGTCAGAATGCAAAAGTGTTCACTTTATACCAGTCATGGATCACTCCTATAAGTCCACGATCATATATCACAGGTAACGTATTTGGTCCACTAGTAGGTACAACATTCATAACCCAACAATCGATCTGTAGATCAATCAATGCAGCAGCAAACCTGCCAACAAATGAAGTCATGAAGAACATCATAAAGGTACACAAAAACTAGATTTCAAAATAAAGAGAAAGAAAACTGAGAGATGCATGCCTTACAATAGGTTAAGACTGTGTGGAAACATCAACTAATACAATTATGAAGTTGCTTATGTGCAAACAAGCATACATGAGTCTGCATGGATATATATATTAGAACATATACAAAAAAACAATGATCTCCACATGCTCCAGAATTTTAACTCCGCATCCATTATAACTGATATCAGTTGTCGCATGGGGTCCCTTATCTCATTTTAGCGATCAACAAACAACATGCACAAGTAGAAACTATATGCAGTAACTTGTTCTAAATACCCACCCTCCAAATCCAGCCCTCATGTCCATTACATTCTGCAATTTCATTTTTTTCCAATGGAAAACCCGAACATAGCTTTCAATTATGTCATTCCAGTATCCTGATTCTGCTTTGAAGAGTTCCTTTTTTGCCATGTATGCATCCATCTGTACATCATGGAGCCTATCAGGTGGGTTGTGCAACCTAGCTGGCCATGTTGTGATGTTTGCTCCATATCCATTATCAGGAAGTTGGGTGATGCATGCTGTTATATTGGAATACCTGCAGAGAGCCTGAATCTGATCACTGCATTATAAATGAAATTTAACTTCACAAATATAGAAAAATGCTGCACAGTAAGGGATCCCTTTGAGGTCCAGAATTTTCTCAGGAACCAGATATCTTGTCACAGCTATATGAATGAATCCCTACACATTTGAGCAAATATTTACATTCATATTTTCCTAGTAATCACAAGTAATTATCTAAGGAATGCGAAGTTTGAAAATGATGAACAGCATCATCTGTAGACATGTTTCCATGATTTTTGCAATGACGAAAAAAAAGACCTGTTATTTTTGGATGTGAGAACATTCCCTTTCTCCAGAATAAAATATATAAATGGTTCAATGCACATAATCCTAAGCATAACTAACATATGGGTACCACATAAATGCCTTCTTGCATCAGAATGCAAATCAACAAGAGAACTGCAGACACTCTTTGTTTTCTTTAATTTCATAGTATACTTCTCCACTGAAAAAAAATCAAAGCATAATTCTTCCTAGAGGACAAGTAGAAATACTATCTAAATTTTCAATTCAAAAAAGAATATTATCTAAATTCCAAAACATTAGGGTGTTAAGAATACCAAACAGTATCTGGATTGTCCTGTGGATCACATAGGCGAGGTTGGACTCCAGAGTCACGGTTGACATAGCACGTGTTGTTCAAAGGCTTTTGCCATATAGCGATATATCCCTCCTTTCTCACAAGTTCCCAACAAATTCGAGCAGTAAGGTCCACCATTTCTTTATACAAGAGCATATGTGAAAAGAAAACTTAAGTTCAATTTCCATGAAAGCACTGACATACTCATTTTTAAGAAAATATGTCAGAGATTGATGCTCAGTTGGGCCATATAAATAATGAAGGGAATCACCTTAGACATATGCAAGTAAATTTGAAAGAGAGATATTGAAATATTAAAGAATGATGATTTCATCATTTAATCACAACATTACAAACTCAGAATAAAAAACTTACAGAAAAAATGGAAACAAATGACAGCAATACATTGATACCATACTACATTTAGCTATACAAACTGTAAAAGCTGTAAGCAAGAATGAATAGAAAATTTCCTACATAGCTCAAACACATATTAGAGAAACCAGAAAAGAGTTGAAATATTATACAGATTTTATCGTAAAAAAATAGGCAAGAGTAAGACATGAAAACCCAAAAAAAAAAAAAAATGCATCATGCATTACAACATTACATGACAAACAATTAATAATTGAGAAACACATAAAAATGAACATATCAATTTGATAAATGCATTCTCAGATGCTGCTCACAACTAATAGCTTCAGTTTACTGTCAGTAACTTGAGAATCATAACCAGGCACACCTTTCCATGCCTCTTGTTGGCTCTCTTCATGCTTATAAACAGGCTGTGCGGCCCATGCGAAGTATCCTCCAGCTTTGAGCATTCTGTTAACCTCAAGAAGCAAAATTCCATCTTCACAACAAGAGAGGAACCCCGATTAGTGTAGGGAGACCACATAATTTTTAACAGCTTGGATGTTCTTTGACTACACAAGTATCAGATCGAACTAATATGAACTTACTTGCAAACAGAATATTCAGAAGATAAAAAATGAATCTATAATGATAATGCTGGTTTTATAAATGAAAAACAGCGGAGAATGATCATAGGCCTCTGTCATGCACTGAATTCTTAGCCATGCTTTGCCATTAAAAAACTCAACCAATATTACCTACAGAGCTAAAATAAAAGAAGGCTACAAATTATTGCATTTCTTAACTTACTTTGGTTGCACATAAAAAACAAACAAAAACATGGCACACTATGCACTTTCAAAGCAAGATCATAAAAGATGTCAAGCAATTAAGAATAGAAAGGTATACCATCCCGGGTCCAATTTATCCGGCACCTTGAACAATGGATGAGGTCAAATGCTTGGCTTGGATATAACAACCGGCGTGTTGCAAGAGCTGCTACCATAGCAGGAACACCACGTTCAAGAGCAAACTGAATTTGGTTTTCATGAACATCTTTTGGAGCAATAGAAAGCGTAAGCACGTCCCTTGATAATAAAAAGGCACCAAAACTTGCAACCCCACATCCAACATCTAAGGCAACCCTTGTGTGATGACCAAATGCAATATCTGGGACCATCTGAAAATGTAAGTGAAGGTCAAGAAATCCTCAAGCCAATGAAGGGAAAAACAGAAGGAATGAGATGATCATACTACCTTGGAGATCTGATCCAAATATTGATCTGCTCCATGTATAAATTGGGTTCCACCACCTGGAAACCTGAATTTGTCTTTATATATTGAAATCCAGTTTTGCCCTCCTTTATCTTCTACCAGTCGTGGGTGTGGCACGTTGCTATACCAAACCTGTCAAGATATCCTGTTCTAGTTTGAAAATCTTCACATGAGGAAATAACAAATGCAATAAAACATGATTAACAGGACAATATCCTGTTTAGAAGTGGTATGAGGCACAACAAAATCCAGGATACAAATCCTATATGAAGCATGATATGTATGCTGCATCAAATGAAAATTTATTGGATCATCAGATTGGCAAGAGAAAGAAGTGACCTCATCTCTGCTCCTGGGCCATGGAATTGGGTTCTTGTAATCCTTGGGAGCTGGAACCAGGCAATTCAATCCCTTCCCTTCACCAGGACAATGCCGTTCAAATATCTCCCCTCTTTCCGTGGACCTGAGCTTCTTTATCTCCTCCACATTGTCCAAGCAAGGAATGTGTTCCCGCATAGTATCCGGACACAGCTTAAAATTTTTCACCTTGACTCTAGCTCTCCCCGTCCCCGCTTCACTCTCTTCCTTCGTCTCGCTCCCATTAGTGCCATTCCATTTCTCGACTAGATCTGGATCGAAATCCCTGACAGCGAAGTCTTCCCTCATGGTCCCGTTCTCATCCACGATCCCGAACCTCTCTGGCGGTGGAGGCGGTGATGATACGGGATTCGCCTGAGAGGCATCAAAATGTGGCGGCGATGAGGAGATGACGGTGGACGAATTGGGGATGAAAGCGGAGACGTCGAGAGAGAGATTGGCATTGGGGGAGATGGCGACGTGGGGGGCGGAGTCGGGGAGGAATTGGCGGGATGGGTACTCGTCGGAGTTGTTGAAGAAGATGAGCTGAGGATATGCGTCGGACCAGTGCTTGCCGAAATAGAAGGCGGCGAAGCAGGCGAGAAGGAGAATGGAGATCTTGGCCAAGAGCGGCGACTTGAGGGCATCTCCGAGGTCGCCCAGTCCTTTCATGCTTCCACACAGCAGCGGCGGAGAGGGAATCTATTCAGTGCTTCCACGCAGCGACGAGGAGCGAATCAGGTAGGTTACGCGCTTAAATTGATGCTACAGGTGTTGTAGAATGAGTGCATCTCCGAGGTCGCCCAGTCCTTTCATGCTTCCAAACAGCAGCGGCGGAAGAGAGACTCTGTTCAGTGCTTCCACGCAGCGACGAGGAGTGAATCAGGCATGTTGCGCACTCAAATTGATGCTACAGGTGTTGTAAAATGAGCGCGGCATCCGCCAGCCGGAGATCCATTTCCCTGATATCGAGGGGCGATGCCATGGGATCACAAAAGAAGGCGTTCGAGGCACGGAGACTCCCGATCGAAGCCAACAAGAAAGGTCTAAATGGGTACAAATAGACAAGTGGCCACTCGCCATTTTAGCCGCTGTGATGCTGATGATGAGCGCCTTCATGTCATGGGCCAGCCTGGCGGTCTCGACCAGCACAGAATACACACTCCAGCGGCCCAACAGAAGCGGATGCTCGACGCCTCGAGCACACAGATACAACGCCACCAGCCACATCATAGCATAACTCGCTGGTGAACATAAAAATAGAGGAAGTCAAGCATTGGAAGCAGACCCACAGAGTAATAAAGTTACTGCATCATTTTCCACCAGTTCTATTTTGCCGCACACAACTGTGTACAAGTTATTTATAACATTATTTCCAGTGCTCAGTCTGAGCATTATTGGATACATACAACACTTGATTGAACCAAAAAAGCGGAGTCACACAAGAGAAGCACATCGGCGTTGTAGTAGTTGCATCAGTGGCAAGAGAATATTCATTCGGTGGAAGCCCCTCGAAGTCTGCTCCAATGGAGATAGCAATTAGCTTCACACATTATTATAAGGCATGCGATGGGCAGTGAGTTCATCTGCTTACCTCGATGATGAAATGAGCCCACAGTTTTCCAGATTTGCTTTCCATTGTGCCTTTGAGGATGGGAAGCCCTATGCTTCTAATGACTTGGGCAATCTCTAAAAACAACAGATATTCCTCGCACAACACCTTCATTGAAGAAACCTAGCACTTCAGTCTTAAATAGTAATTATATATTGAGCACATCAAACCAATAGAAAAGTATGGTACCTTTACAAGCAAAAGCCCAGGTTGGTCTAGGTCCTCAATAATCAAGGGAGAAGTTGTTTCGGGTTGTCTTCCCAGTTGATATGCCCGGTTCTGCTGAGTTTGATTTCTAGTCAAACCTGGTTCTTTTACCTGCACTTGTGGTTTATGTACCCAAATACAAGAAAAAGGAATCAACTATGTAGAATTTCTTTGACATTTCCCATAAATTTGTTTCCAAATGTGTATATTATACTACATTTCTAGTACATTTTCTGATCTCTACGACCAGTGGCCCTAAACAATGAGACTTGTCCCACAGAGCCAAATGGTTAGGAACTAATGATGAAGGCCTCAATTCCTAGTTTTCATCCAATACTTGAATGGGTGAGTAAGCCCTCGAGATCCTAATTTCCATCAAAACAGCCGAAAATGGGCTATTAGCTCATCTTCAGAGGACTATAACAGATAATTCCCTTAACTCCTAGGATTTTTCCCTAATTCAAACAAAAAAGAACTAGAATGCAACACCGCAATTCTCTCTTGATCTTGTTCTTCTCATGTAATTTTGAATTTGATCTATTTTTCCTACTCTTTAACAAAACACAACCTAGTTAAATAACAAGCACGGGCTGAACAGAAGAGGATACATAGGAAAAATGCAAACTGTTGGATAGAACATACACATGATGACCTATAAAATAATGTTTGGTTTATTCTAATACAATTGAGAGACACTCAAAAACCTCACAAGATGTAATAAGCATTTCCCTGATATCATAGTACTAAATTGATGGAGGCCAAGTACCTTTGTGTGTGAGAAATGCATCACTTTTTCAGCTTGATTGGAAAGATTTTGAAGGAAGAGCATGTGCTTCACAGTTCGATCAAGCAATCCATCAATACTGCACTGCATTGCAGAAGAGAGAGCCATTGAAAAATATGCCAATGCTTGACACATCATTTACAGGAAGCTTGTTCACCTTTGAATTAGCCAGCACACAATAAATGTAAGTGGAATGCAGTATTAAAAAAAGGAATTACATTTGACCCATTTGGAATAAGCCCTCGCAACTCCTTGACCCGGTCCTGGATTAACTGTCTGTCCCGTGGTCTTGGTTTACACAAATCATTTTTCTTCCCTTTCTTTTTACTGGCAAGATGTAATTTTGCTGACACTTTGTTTTTTAGTTCATCACGAAGAAACATATTAGAGCTCTTGGATGAAGATTGAGAAGAAAAATTGATCTCACTGTCCTCGTGAATTGTCGCAAAATTTTCAAATTGGAATAGCATTGGGTCATCGCATCTCAAAATATCAGTTTCAAATTTGGGCTGTGTCAGAGAAGAGACTTCAAACTTTTCTGAAGAGCTATCACATGATTTTGCATATCTGAATGTCCTAGATATATCATCATACAAATTGGTTATAACTGCATCTTGAATATGCTCTATGCTATTATTTTTAACCAAACATGTATCCAGTTCCTTGATCAAGTCCTCGTAAACTCCAGGAGAGCAGCTTGCTTGAGCGGTTTTTGATGTGTAACAACTCCAGACATCATCATCATGCCAATCCATGGAACTTAAGCCAAGTACCTTGTGTAGCTCACAATCAAATGGGAAGTTCCAGATTTTGTCTTTTGGTCTATCAGGCATATTAGTTTCCAGAAACTGAGCAGAAATAGCATCTGAGTTCAGAAAATCGTCCTCAACTGTAAACAATGGGAAGAATTGTGGATCAAAAGCTAAGAACTCATCTCCATCTACTTGGTCAATATCAGATGCCAAAATATGTTTCTCTCTAGGTTGCTGTGACTGCATAGCATCAGAGGAGTGATCAGTTAAAGTAGAAAATTCCGACCCCATTAGATACTTAGTGGGTGATGAAGGTTCAGAAACGTTGGTATACACTGGGGCCATGCCAATGGAAGTCCACATGGTAGGTTCAGTGCTGAACAAATTCTTAATATGAGCCACAACATTCAAATCTTCAATGACCTAATGCATGAAAAGGGAGAGTCTGGGTAAGTGGGGTTGTCAGCAACCTTTTAACAAATCATCCAAGTTACTTAAATCTCAACTGCAAATAATCATGAGCAAAAAATTGCAAAAAACAAGATTCTTGGGACCAAAACAAATGGTAATCCATTTATGAGATGCTAATCAACATATTCATAAATCTTTAAATGTTTCATTAAAAATAACTGGCAAGAAACTGGCAATTACCATAGATAACAGAATGATATATCTAACAGAAAAGTCTAAGAATTAAATGATAGCACACAACAATGCATCAGAAGATAATAGATAAAAGAAAAGGGCTTCTGCTCAGCAAATCCAGCAATAAAACAATTAAGAAATAAGCATAAATAATAAACTAAATTAGCTTTAAAATAAAGTTAGACAAACCATGTCTAATGAACCGAGCTGCACAATCCCAAGGGGAATGACTGGTACAAGAAGAATTGTCTGCACAATAATTAGATGAGCAATTAATATAATTATTTGAAAAGATACCTTGAACAAGAAGTCATATAAAAAACTAATATACATATTAAAAGAAATATACATTAAGGCACAGCCCCACACAATCACAACCACACTATAGCAGATTTCAATTAAGAATGATGCTAAACTACCTTGATGCCTGCTTCAAATTGGGGTTGCCATTCCATTGGACACTGCAAATGATCCCAATAGATCATGAGTCACTCTTAATAAAAAATATAAACTGCCAACATTAATTACATGTTAGACAAAGGATAGCTCACATCCAAAAGCAATTTGAGGTTGAGGTCAGCAGCAAAGACCCAAAGATGTGTCTCTGCCACAACAATTTCACCAACAACTCTGCTAGACAGAAATGTAAATAAAGTCAATGAGAAAAAGTGAAGATAAGTCATGAAAAAAAATGTCCTTTGAAAAAGAATGTAATTTGCTATGCTGATGTTTGGAGCTTTCTTGATATTTTGTAAGATCAAAAGTATCGTAGGAGAGGTTATACTATGAGAACTATGACAATATGAACTGTATCAAGACAAGATCAAACTGAACTAATTTTGATGGTAATGCAAGTTTCTTTTCATTTTAATCCCTAAACAGTAGGCATTTTTTTACCAGGGGTGGGTTCTAGCAGCCCCTACGCTCATTTCAAGTTTCAACTGAATCAGTCTTCATTTGCAACATTCCGGTATTCTAGCAAAACTAGCAGCTATGGAATTCAGAATGCTACTTTTTATTTCATTCCATTCTCTCTCACCAAATAACTCCCACAATTAAAGTTTGTTGAAATTTTATTGGCTTCTGTATTTCCAACGCTTGCAAACATAAGCTTAAATGTTGCTGTTTTTTGCCATGAAAGGATGCACTTGTACTCTTAGCTTTCTTCATTCCAAAATCTCCTTCTTGCCAAAGTTAGTGAATACAGCTAGGTCATGAACAAAAACTAGAAGCCCTACACAATCTACCCCTAATCTAATGATTTCAATGGCCAATTTCAGGAATAATCTAGAATACTTTAAAGCACATATTAACTTAAAATTTCACAAAAAGTATACCTAGCGACAATAAAATGATAGTATGTACTCTTAGAAAAACATGTTTTTTTAAACCTGCAAGGTACGAATCGTAGTTCTAACCCTGTAAACCTTAACACTGAAAAGGCCCCACAACCTGATCACTAAATTTTCTATCTAGCGAGTAAAACGGTGTCCAACACAAAACCTTGATTCCCCTTGTTAAGAAAACTAAGAGAACAATAAAAAATAGAATGTGTTTCTTCTTGCCAAACATAATTGCAAAACATACCCTTCACCAACTTGGTACATATGATGTGACATGCCTGCCACTACCGCACTGATGCGACATGCCTCAATATTTCCACTTTCTGCATCCAATTTACAGCCAAAAGCAGTCTTTCCAGATTTAACTTTGTCAAAATATCCATTCTCCCAAGTAAGCCTGGAAACAAACCAGTATAGAAATTTGTAGTATTAGATCACGGGCAAACTTCTATTATATACAGGAATATGTCTGTAACTTCTAAGATGCCTTAGAGATTGTGTAGACATCTACAAAGAAGAACTACAGCAAAACACTTAGGATACAGAATGATATTTCAGAAACTATTGATTGAAATATTCAGTGGTAAGGTTATCACAAGAGCCACCAGTATTGAACCAAACTTCTAGAATTTGGAAGAACAAACAGAGATTTTTATACCTAACATGGTTTGCTCAAGATGATGTGTAAGCATAAATCTCAGCAGAAAATAACAACTGTATGTAAGCTCCATAGGGTCACCTTCTCAGCATAACAGAAACAATATTTAAGAAAGAACCTTATCGTATTTCTATTTTCTGAACTGTTGTTTTGCTGGTCTACATGAACATGCTTGATCACCAATCAAATCAAACTGCACATAGCTTGCCCAATGATTCTTACTGCACTATTTTTCATACCTGTTGCGAAACTAAATATGCATGCTGCGAGGAGTCTTTAAAACTGAAAATATCAATATACTGCACATGACATAAACATGGAGATTATATACTATGACATAGTTTCATGTTTCAGAAAGCTGAGTATTAGATGTGTCTTGCAACTAGAAAAAGCAAAAGCAGATTTTATTTTAGCTAGTACAAACATCAAAATGAGATCAGAATCTGGTCGATTGTACTTAGAGCAGATAGAGACTTTAGAAAGGGGGAAGATACACACATGTTGCTCTGGAGATTAAGTTTCCAGAGTATTGCATATATCCATGGTGTGTTGCAGCACAGGCTCCTTAGCAATTGCCATAATGGGGTTGTGGTTCCCATAGCTTGAGCTCAATAGAAATGTTCCTAGATGATTTTAAAAAACTGTCAAATACACAACGTTCCTATCAGTGACCTAACTGCCTCTGTAAGAGCCTCGTCCTGCCTGTTCCTGACGCAAACCAGCTCGACGTTTTTTCGGTGGCCCCTTTGAACCCAGTAGCAAACAGCCCATTAATAGCCTCCGATTCACAGTAATTAGCTAAACTAAATTCTTGAGATATCTAACCTTGACTCACAACAGTAAAATAATTCAAAAGGTAGACAAGGAAAGCAACGTCTCGGAATCCGCAGAGCTGTTATCAGCAATTGCCATTAAGAACTACCTTGTCTGCAACGATCCAACAGAAAATGGTCTTACGCCCAAAGAACTTTTTTTTTTTTTTATCTGCCCGTGGTCTGAATATTCAAGAACTTGTACTATCTTCAAGAGTGAGGCAGCAACAAGCCCTCCAAGAAAGCTCCGTTAGCTGAATTGAAAAACAAGGTAGCTTCAAATAGGACAAATGTCCTCAATCTTTTCGAGTGGCAACATCGTTTCGATCAATTAGGGATTTCACCGAAGCAATATACTGGCGGCTGCTATGATCAATCAAATGAAAAACAAGGGAATGATAATCGGTAATCTGGAGTCAGCAGACCAAGAAACGCAATCGACACAAAGCAGCAATTTCTTACATGTAATCGGCGTTTTGGAGCTCGAGAATCTGATCTCGCTCGGTTTTCAGCGGGAAGGCAATCAATAGGGCTTCGTGTAGATCCGAGCGAGCGATAGAGAAGACGTAGGACTTGGTATTCTGAAAATGAAATGGCCGGTCAGTAGCCCGTCTCCTCGTTTTGTCTTTCCGGACTCGGAAAGATTCAGAATCATATTGGATAAATTCGTTCCTCTGCCGCGTTCGATAATGACAGGCGCTTACTCGAGATAAGAGAGTAGTTAATTAGACGTCAAAATCAGCAGTACCTCTCGTTGAGCATTTCTTAATAACTTTTTGGTGCCAAATCTGTGTTTAACAAATTAAATAACCGCTTTGCAGCCATTAAGCAGAGCATCCTTCCTGCTTTGAAAATCTACTTTTTGTTTCATAATCCTGCCGACCGGCCGCCGATCCTTTATTCAATTACTAAGTGCGACGACTAATCGGGCCAGCCCGACCAGTTGACTCTCACATGCCCCAGCATGGCGTGCTGTCATTTGATTTGACAGCTCCACAAGCAGCCACCTTATTACGTGAGAAGCCCAGTCCTAAAAGCCCAGTTGGTCAAGCCTAATCTGATTAGTAGCGCAATAAACTAGTCAGTTTAGGCCAGATAAGGCTCAATTGCGACGACTAATTCTGGACCAAATCTTAGCAGGCCCAGTAATCATATTGAAGCCCATGACCAAAATCCACCAGGAAAGTGGAAGCCGGGAGGAAGGCTGTAAATCCAAGCCCGAGTACGAAAAATGAGTTGTATACTTGAATCATTCTCCTTTTTTTTTTTTTTATCGTGTTGGTAAAAAATAAACTTTTTTTCTATTTTTTTAATTAAATATATCAAAATTAACATGTTGAAAAATCAATTTTTTTAAAAAAAATTGAAATCAAAATGGCATCTTACATGCCGACAGAGTTCACCCTCACCATCTGATTAATCAAAATCAAATCTAGAGGTTATATTCTTCCTCTATTAAAAACCCAAGAGACCGAGTTCCAGATCTATCGCTCCGCTTCTTTTGCGCCCGGAGCAGGTAATTGTTTCCCTCTGGATTCTCAGATCCAACACTTCGATCTGCTTCATTTTTCGTTCGTCTTCAATCTGCAAAATCAATCTGCTTGCTTCCTCGCAAAAAGTATGCCATTTTGGATCTGCGTTCAATAATCTCCCACAACTTTAGCATTCTTTCGTCCAAATCTGGAAAAGTGGAGGATTTTCTTCTTTGTTGGTGTTATCTTTCTTCGGTTTTTTTTTTTTTCTGGAGAATTTCCAACGAGCATTTTAATCTTTTCCAGGATCAGATGAACTCACAGTGCCTGTTTTTATGTTGCTAGTTGTTGTTTTTGTGGTGAGGCATTGTGATCCCTTTGTCTGAAAGGGCGAAGAAGCCATGTCGAGGAGAGCAGTAAATCCTTCTCGAAGACTTGCCGACAGTGGAAGCCTGCCTTTTTCTAGTGCTATCCATCAGAAGTCACGAACCTCGCCATTGCTTTCCGTTGGCCTTGTCGTTTTGGTATGTCGGATTGACGCATCTCAAGATCATTTGCTCCTATTCCATGAGTAAATAACTTTATTGGAAGATTGAAATTTGATCTGGCTGTTTTCTGAACTTTTCAGGGTGCATTTCTTTTGATTGTCTATTCGTACAGTGGCTCAGGTTAGGACAAATTCATAAGCAATGATTTGTCATAGTCCTGTTGGTTCCCTCGGAGAGAATTTTTCGTATCCCAGTGAACCATTTGCTTAGACATTGTTACAAACGTTTACTTTTGGTTGACGTGTTTTCATAGCATCTTATGCATACCAACTAAGATTCAAGTTTTCCTCCTGAACAGGTGGATTTGGAAGTGCTAGAGAAGTTTCCCACTCCAGCGAAGGTAAGGTTATGTGTGTCGCATCGATTGACTTGAGGAACTTCTGTTCTTGAACGGTTTTGATTTTTTGTGAAATGCAAATGACACATGGACAACACCAAGACAAAGAAATATATTTGGTCCAATGTAGCGAAAAATGGTGACTTAGGCACCAAGGAGTAGTATTTTGTTAAGCTTGGGAATTGCTTGGCTGCCTAGCTAGCAGCTAGTATTTTCTTGTGAAAGACTATTCTGTTCTGGCGTACTATATCTTTAAAGATTCCATCGATTTACCTTTGATTGATGCATCTCCCATACTTTTGTTACAGTATGATTTCCTTAATGCGATGAATGTCAAGCAACTTGTGGTCGGTTTTGAATATGAAAACACAATGATCTACATTGGCGGTATTTATTGCTTTAGGTGTAGCAATCAATCTGGTTGAACACAAAAAGGCTGATACTTTGATCTTCCAAGAAATTTATAATTTATAATTACGTATACTCTAAGATATCCATTTAATTTCCTTGGTAAAATTTAAAGCAGTGTTTAAAGCATAGTGTTTACAATCCAGGAATCTCATGCACAACTGAAGTTCAGCAAGCAATACCAATTTTAAAGAAAGCATATGGTGATAGCATGAGAAAAGTTCTGCATGTGGGACCAGAAACTTGTACAGTCGTTTCAAACTTGTTGAGGGAAGAGGACACTGAAGCTTGGGGTATCGAACCATATGATTTAGAGGATGCAGATAGTAGCTGCAAGAGCCTTGTCCGCAAAGGCATTGTGCGGGTTGCTGATATCAAATTTCCTTTGCCTTACAGGCCAAAGTCATTTTCTCTAGTTATAGTCTCAGATGCATTGGATTATTTGTCGCCAAAGTACCTAAATAAGACGCTTCCAGATTTGGCAAGAGTATCAACAGATGGTCTCGTTATCTTTGCCGGTATTTCTTAGATCATTTCTCCTTTGCCTTTGGCAGTATAAGTATACAGTGTGCACATTATTCTTTCTCAATGACTAACAAATGCATAGATCAGTCTAAATATTCACCAAATTGACTTGATGGAGACTTTTCTTTATAACAAAACTATGTGGCTTTCCTGAGAACTCATTACCGACAAAGCACTTATTAATGAACTTTGTGTGAAGGCTTGTTCTTTTTACTGCTAAAGTGCTAATAGCAGGGAATATATTTTCATTAACAACTTTTAGTCAATGCAGTTGAATTTTTTTTTCATTGTTTTTATTGGATATGGGCACAACTTGTCATTTTATTTCTATTCAATTTCCTATAGGTCATCCAGGTCAACCAAGAGCTAAAGTTTCTGAGTTGTCGAAGTTTGGGAGACCGGTATGTTCTGCAGTTTGAGGAATTCGCTATTCTAATTTTAGTTTTAGTGTCATAGCTACAACATTTATGATTTCCCTAAACTTGTGAATCTATGCACATCCTTCTCTTTAGCATCTAAGTTTTTGGCAGCCAAAGTTGTGGAATATATCTCAGTTTATTCATATGTGTAACTGAAATGATACTTATGTTCTGATTGTCCCTGATTTGTCAGCCACTTATCTATTACATTGCTTGACAAGAATTTAGCATACCAGATAAGTACTTCCTCTGGTGTTTCTGTGCAGGCCAAGTTACGGAGCTCATCATGGTGGGTAAGATATTTTGTTCAGACTGGGCTAGAAGAGAATGAAGCTGCTATTAAGAAGTTCGAGCAAGCTGCCAACAAGCGGTCCTACAAATCAAGCTGCCAAGTTTTTCACCTCAGCTCATCATAAACATCTACATAAGGGGATATCAAGATGGACGTTTCTACCAGTATTTAGATCTTACCCCTGTTCTTAGTAGCTTTATTTGATAAAAAAAAAAGTTATCTTCAAGGTTTGCCTAAGTAAATTGATTTTATGTGTTAACTGTGAGATTGTATTTATTGACTTACGATCCACTTATTCCACAATGTGATGGATATTTTGTTCCTTGAAAGATTGTTTGCGTAATCCTCCACTTGCATTAGCCTGACCTAGTTATTAATTTTTCAATTGCTTTTAATTTCACCATGGTTAGTCACTAATTGGTAACAGTGCAAGTAAAAACAGAAAAATACACCAACTACCTTTTTATTTGCTCATATTTCAACTGAGCGTACAGGATCCTCTCTCTGGTTCTTGTGGATGGCTCAATATCTTTCAAGCCACACCAAATGGTAAGAACTGGTTTATTTTTAAGTTGAGGTTTTTAATCTATTGACATATGACCTGCTTCTTTGCTGAATTATGTTATCAAAACAGATGAAGACCTGGTTTGCTGCTATGTTTCTCTTGGTTCTTGAACTTTGATGTTGTCATGCGTTTCCGTAACCAAAACATCTTGATTTCACTGCGGTGGTGTTTTTTGGGTTTTTATATGCAACCTCTGAAAAATTCTCTATTTATAAGCAACTTCTATAATTTTAATATTTACCTATAATCCCTCTTTTTTGTGATTTCATAATCTTTAACATCTTGATTTATGTGAAAGTATAGACATGGAGAAGTTTTAAGTTTTAAGATGTTCAAAAAGTTTTTCTGTAAAATCAATTGATGGAGGGCTTATATAAAAATTGGTTAAAGGGCAAAATAAAAAAATTTGACTTGACATTTCGTTAAAAATCAATAAGTGTTTTTGGTTATGGATTCACAAAAATAAAAATTGTAGGTGAATATTGAAATTGCGGGATGTTGCTTATAAATAGAATGTTTTTTTGGGAATTATCTGTAAAACTCTCTTAAATAAAATATTGAAATAAATTTTTTTTAGTAAATTATAATTATTTTGGTAAATTTGGCGGATAAACAAAGTCTGTTTGATAACGAGATAATTTATTTGATTACGACCTCTCTAACCTTCTCTATACTCTATTATTAACATATGAGTAAAAGTATCATTTTAAGTATATTGGTTGAAATATTGCTCTAATATTCTATCGCATCAGGGTTAGATTTTACCTAAGAAACACTTAATAAAATTACGAACCTTTATGTGTAATTTTTTAACTTGCAAGGATTTATTTATAATTTTATAAGCTTTTAGGATTATAACAAATATAAAATTTATCTATTTAGTTTGAGTTTGGGTCGATAGGTCGGATTATGTATTGCCAAATCTAATGAAGTCTATCCCAACAAGATGTAATCCAAATCCAAGCCATATTTTAGATTCATTTTTTTTTTTTTTGGGGGGGGGGGGGAAGGGATTTGAATTATTCGCACTAAATTCTGGACTCTTAATTATTTAAATTTTAGATAAACTTGTCCTAGATTATCTAAATTCTGGACTTGTTTTGCTAACACTAGATATCATCTTCATGTTTTGTATCACAGCTATCTATAAAAATTTCACCAAAATAAATTACATTAAAAGGAAAAAAAATTTAACACGCCAACGGATTTGACGATAGATTTACAATATCGCGTACTAATAATCTTACTTATCTTGACTATTAATCCAGATAAATTTTGACAAAAAAGGCCTCATAGGAGAAATGTTATTACATATAGGTCGAATGCCACTTGTTGCTATATCAAGGATGCCAGTGTCTGTTGAAGAAGGATGGATTCCATAGAGTCCGTCATCGTCCGTGAAGTATATGGAATTTGCATCGCACGACATGCCAGACGAAGACGAAACCTAGGACTCGTTTTTACCCAAAAATAGACTGCAATCACCTAAGCTCGAGAGTTTCTCCCACTCGCTGCCATTCTTCAATTTAGCTAAGGTAGTTCATAATTCTGTAATCCGTAAGGGGTCGTTTGTAAATATCCTTGATGAACCCTAAAATCTTCTATTGCATATTTTGATTTGATGCAACGGCGGAGGAATCTGAAATTGTCATCGAATAGGATTTTCGATCCAACCATAATTTTGTGAATCCAAAATCGAAACCGAAACGTGGGAATCGAATAGTTTTTTATCCAAACCCAATTGATTGAAATTGAGCCGGATTCAGAGGACTCGGGTCATTTTTAAATTGGTAACGGATCAGGCGGCCGGTGATCCGACTGCCTGCCCGATCCGCTTCCGCGCTCGCATTGCCCCCAATCCGTGTCTTAAACGTGGCCCAATCTATGCTTTGCTCGCGAAGTGTAAAGACGAAGTCAAAAAAGGATTCAGATTCGAAAGCAATCGATCTCTCCCTTCATTCGACCCATCATCAGATCGCACTTCCCAAAGCCCAATAGGGTCCACCTAGGCCACGACCCAGACATCAACTAACCAATGACAACCAGCCACGTGTCAACTAAAACTCCTCTCATTAGCAATCACTAAAACAAATTTGATTCTCACTCTTCCTCTTTCCCATGCGCAGAGGGGAGTAACAGATGGGGAACACCATCTTGAAATTCCTCTTTGGAGGCTGCTGCCGTCCTTCCTCCACTTGCGAGCCGCCGGCCCCGACTGCTGCCGGCGTCTCCGCCCTTGCGCATGATCTTCTCCACTTCGACGTCACATCCCAGGTACCTCAGCTTCTTCTTTTACTGTCTTGTTTGGGTGATTCAGATCTGAATCCATTTTTTATATTTGTACTGTGTAAAGGTCCCGGACGGATTGAGCCGGCACGTCGTCTCGTCGAAGAAGGCGCAGGCTAATTGGTAACAACTTCATGAATTAGTACTGAATTTTGTGATTGCTGAGCTGAAATTGGACGCTTGACATGATTTAGTAATCATAATGAGCTCAAATTTGGAACGTTTTGATTATTGTTTAGGTATAAGAAGCTATTGGAGGCATGGAGAGAAGCAAAGCCACCACCAAGAACAGCTGAGGAAGCCGCAAGGCTTGTTGTCCAAACCCTAAAGAGACATCAGAAAGCAGACGTAAAGGTAGAGGTTTCTTTAAACACCCACTTGATTGAAGAAAGCAGTCAAATTTAGCTTATAATAACTTGATGATCTAATATCAGGGTTTATTGGAATTCTATGGCCTTCCTGCAATAGAATCACTGCCAGAAATCCCAGCCGCTACTACTTCAGCTTGGCCTGAAGGAGTTAAATATGAGCTGCAGACACTCCCTGTGAGACACTGAACATGTCGTATTTAGCAACTTGAACCAAACATAATTGGTGTAAGAAATGGGAAATGGATATCTGATTTGATTCTTGCTAGGATTAGGTTGATGCCAAGGCCGTCGCAGATGGAGACACCATTACCGTGTATGTTGATACCGCAAACCCGAGGGAGTCGGGCAGTGTTCCCCGGGACGTACATGAGGCGGCGATCGAGAGAGCAAAAGCCAGGTCAGTCAGAAACTACAGTAAGGCCGATGCGCTTCAGAAAATCATCGTCGACGCAGGATATAGGTAGATCTTACTAGGTCCATCTGTGAAAATTTTCTATATGAATTCAATCACGATTGACTTGTTTTTGCAGGGTCATGAATGGTCCGAGTGGTGAGGAGACTCTCGCGAGGAAATACAGGATCAGACTCAGGTGGATCACCAAGATCTTGTTTCAGTTTCGAGGTTGGTGCATGTTGTGTGATTTTTGCTTGATGACAGAGGGATCGATGCACCAGAGAGCTCAATGCCATATGGGAAGGAAGCCAAGGAGGAGCTGGTGAAGCTGGTTCAGGGGAAGAGTTTGAAGGTACTCATTTATGGGGATGATCGGTATGGTCGGTGCGTCGGAGATGTTTACTGCAATGGCACTTTTGTGCAGGTGAGTACTCTGAAAGAAAACAAAAAATTGCAGAAGGGAGGAATTTGATGAGAGTTAATTCATTTTCATTTTTATGCAGGAGAAGATGCTGAAGAGAGGATTTGCATGGCATTATGCAGCCTACGACAAACGCCCTGAGCTTGCGAAGGTGATTCTGAGACTATCAGAGATCAAGAAATGATCAATTATTTCAGGATTTTCAGATGATTAATGTGATCTATTTTGGTCTGCAATGCGTGAATTAGTGGGAGAAAGAAGCGCAGGCGGCTCGCAGAGGACTCTGGGTTTCGGCAAACCCTGAGAAGCCATGGGACTGGAGAAAAGAACGGAGAAATGGATCATCGTGAACACAAGTAGGGTTGTTCGTGAAGGGAAATGGAAGCTTAAAATAAAATTGTTGAAATACTGTTGTAATCTCGGTTTGACTTGCACAAAACTATTCATTGCTGTTATTATTATACTGTGACAACCATCTAAGATTGGTTTTAATAGATATAACATGCTTATACCATTCATATTTAAATTCTGAGAAAACCCTCTATTTATGAAAGCAAGCGAAGAAAGCCCAACCACAACGATATGCATCTTGGTAAAAAGCAAACCATAAAATGTCCTCACTTGACTGATAAAATTAACCGCTATCAAATAGCATTGAAGAATTACATCACGAGAATGAAATTTTTTATGAATTCATAGAATTGAAATTAGTTAGAAAACATGAAAAAAATGTCATGGAAAATGTGGATATAACAACGATAAATGAGAAGTGTACAAGCCCCATAGCAGTCACCAAAACGCCATGATCACAGCAGATGCTGCAAAACAGAACTTGTCACAGATCAGTATGCTTCAAGTAAAACCCAGATTATAATAAAAATAATTTGAAAACATGGCCCAGTTTGGTCATGAAAAAATGACAGACATCAAACGGCACCATACATAACCCAAACAAAAGTTAAGTCTATTTGGGCTGCTGAATAGGGAACCATTTCCCATCTGACAAACACCTAGATGTTCAAACAACTTAATTTTGCTAGCAACTCCAACTAAATCAAAGAGGGATCTCACCATTACTCTAGTCATGACCAATTGCATCATGACTTCAATTCCTCTTTCACCTCATCTGAATCCGAGTCACTAGCATTATAGCCTGACAAAGGAGCAAAAATAAGAACACTTAAAAGAAAATGAAAATAATCTAACAAAGGTTGTGAAAGAACAATAGCTTCTTGTTTAGCATGAAAGATGCCATGAATGTTTCTTTCTGTTCTTAAATTCATAAGGAGTTCCCAGTCATAAGAAAGATAATATTGCAAGAGTGGCACCGTACCCGGATGCTTATCACCAACTTTCCATACCGAGGACCGATATCTTGAAGCTTTTGTCAACCAAGCCTTCGCCTGGAAGTTCACAGAAAAGGCACAACAAGTCAATGACTCAAGGCGGCAATGTTGCAAACTTGCTAGTCAGACAAGAAACAGTCTGAATAACCGCTAAACAAGAATAGAAAATATCACAGAAAACATTTTCACTGAACAAATTCAAGTTGCAAACAGTTCTAAAATCACCATCAAAACAAAACTTAATTTTTTAATCATAACTTTTTGAATACATTGAAAAACAGTCATCATAACTAGCATGAAGGGAAGAAACAAATATCAAGGCTCCAAACCGTCATGTCCTTTCTGGTCCTAAAATCTAAAATTTCATGTAAAGACCTTGAACCAAGTGTACAATGCTTCAAAACGATATGCCAAAAGTCCATTGGAGTAATGTAGCAGTTTAAACCTAATTATCAAAATATTAAATGAGGAATTACATACACTTCAATTATGTTGTCAACCTCCTGTGAATAATATGGATTTTACTGCATATGAAATAGGATTTCATGTAGCATGTTGCATCCTACATATTCAACTATGCAGTTCAGGGCATAATCCTGTTCGGTGTCCTTTTGAGTCCAGACGATGATAGTGGCATTTGCAACTTCAAGATTGGAAGTACAAAAAAAAAAAAAAAAAAATCATCTGTTGACACACAGACACATAAGGAATCCCGTTAGGAAAAAAGAGTAAAGTGCAACTCAACAACCTTATAATTATCCATTAAACTGAGCTAAAAAAGAAAGATAACAAAAACAGCAAACAATCGTCACCAATTAAGTGCAGTACGATCATCATAACCACAATTCACATTTTGATACATATCACGAGATGCAAAAAGATAAAAAAGGTGTGCAATGTTGTCAATTGAAGAAGTAGAATTGAAATAGATAGTAGCTTACACACCAATTATGAACAAAGCATGAGTTAAATTTTTTATTACACTAAACACAGACCGGTCAGTTATTGGAAAGTGATGCTTACCAGAAAAAAAAAATATAGAATTCTCAATCAACAGATAACCATCCACAAAGCATAACAATTATCAGTACAATTGCAGCCAACAAATCCTACTCTCAATATATTAAGGAAACAGACATGTTAAGGAAGTCCAGAAACAGTTTTACAGGCTTATCTGCAGGACAAGCAACTACCATATAAGGAAAAAAACAAGCTGGAGATATTTGGAAGACCAGTTGGCACATGCTATCTGGATTGTAGTGTACAATAGCAGAAATTTTAAAGCACGTCATCAGATGACTTGACTAGTTGAAACTTGTAGACGCTTCATTAATCATGTCCAAAGGAAATTATGAGTGCATCTCGCAAACCAAGAACAGTTAATGCATATTACATCTATAGGTGATTCAATCTAAAAGAAAGAAGCTCAATGGCAAGTGGCAACCTATTCATACTTCTATAGCCTATAGGAATACTTTTTTGGCATTTCAGAAATCCTTGGAAGCCAAACAGCAATCTACTTTTTGGCACTTGGGAACAAACCTGTACACTACACTTTTGCAGGAGAAGAGTAATGAGTCCCCCCAATACTATATCTCATTGTCTAATTAGCAAATTACCCATGCTCAGGATAGAAATATGTTCTGTGATTTCTGATCCCGCTAATTTAAAATTTTGTCTGCTTTCTCTTAACTACATCAGTTTTGATGTGTTCTGGTCCAATAAGAGAGGCCTAACACTTTCGAGGACTTCAAACTTTTCTAAGGTTGCCGTCAAGAGTTTATGGTGATTGACCTCATACCTTCCATGGAGCATATTTTCGTTTTGCATGCATTGCATGACCCACTACGCATAATCTAAGCATCTATTTCATACAAGATGACGGATTTCCTTTCATCAATCAATCTAAACCAAATCACCGGCGACCAACAAAACACAAGAAGATCAAATATCACAGAAAATCAACAACATTACGCAAAAAAAATCTGATTGCGGCCCAAAAGGATCAAGTCGGACAAGCCAAAAGTCCTAAAACGCAAACCAATTAGACCAACAGAAAAAACCCAAAAAAAAAAAAAAAAGAAAGAACAAAAAAGAAGACCTTTTGCTCATTCCGCGGGACCCCATAGCCACTCTGATACATCTGGCCGACGAGAACCTGCATGGCGGCGTCACCGTTCCTGGCCTCCCGGAGCGTGTCCTGGAACCAGCGCTTGACACAGTCGGCAACCACGTCAGATAGCGGCGTCCTCCCTTCGGCCTCCATGGCCTTCCCCTGCGACGGGGCTGGAACCCTAGAAGACGAATCCAGCGATCTCAGCCCGGGCTAGGCGTGCCTGGCGGTCCTGATCGTCTCCGATGCGCGGTGGGCGTAGTCTTGCAAGCTCGTCAGTGGAGGTGGGCGTTTGCCCATAAAACGTCGGGGGGCTTCCCGCGGGGGGCTTTTCGTAAATATGGATGGATTTGGATTGCTTCGGAAGCAAGGATCGAAAAGAAGGGATGCACGGATGACGGAACTATATATGTAAAGAAACTTGGGTGTCTTTCAGCAGGACATGACCTTCATTGAATGCGATAGGATACGACCTAGACCGTCGATCCTGCCTTGTGATTTTGGTGCAGATCTCTAGGCGCGTTTTGTGTTTGAATTCATGAGAAACCAAAATGATGCTGTAGTGTTGGATTTTCTTTAGGACTCAAGAAATCCAATATTTATTTATTATTTTTGGTAATTTTATATGTCAATCATAGTTCAACTTTGGCAAAACCAGAGCCGAAGGTTCGCAAAAGCCCACACCGAAAAAAATATTATTAGTCCTATAATTCATGGCCTTTTATAAAAAATAATTAATCATTTACAATTTTTTTTCCAGCTTTTATGTCAAAAAATGTTGGACCAATGAAATGGACAGAGAATTTGGAAAAATTAAAGGGTAAGAAGTACCCGGCTACTTATTATTTTAATAAAATACCGATTCAATAAATCATTTATAAAAAATTAAAAATTTATTTGTTTTATGAATTTTTTGATTTAAAAATATTCGATATAAAAATTATCTTTTCCTTGACTTTAAACCCAAGGTTTATAACTTGGTATCGGTTTCGGTTTCGGGACCCAGTGAAACCGATACGTTTCGGCCGTTTTGGTTTCGGCTGAAAGATTTTTTTAAATTATTAATTAGTTATTGACCAGAGTTTGATTATATTTTGACTGTACTTTGACTTTAAATTAAAAATACGATAAAATATTGAAAAAAAATTGAAAAAATTTGAGAAATTATGAATGAATTTATACTTAATTTTACCATAATATTAAATATTATTTAAGCTAATTAATATTAATTTTAATAGTTAATCACTGATATAGTCTACTTTTAATATATATTAATGTATTAAAAAAATATATAAGAAATAATATGAATATGATTAAAAGTTAAAAATTAACATAAACACATTTAACTTTTCATCAAAATGTATTTCATACATACATAATTTATAAATTCTAAAATAATACAACTAATCATCATAATCATTATTAGTTGAGTTTGGAATATCTGTGTGTGGAATTACAAATTCAATACCTGGATGATCCGGACGAGCATTTATAGGCATATGAGCCAGAACAACTAGCTCTACGTGATCTTGTGACAGCGGTTCTGAAGTATAACTATATATTGAAGGTCCAAAATGAAAATTATATTTTGACTAAAATTTAACTTTATTTTAATTATTTTTAAAATTCAAATTAAAAAAATTATAATATGTTTAAAAATTTTAAAAAATAATGAATAATTACGTGAATAATATTATGTACGTGAATAGTATTGACAGAAACCGATAAGAATGTTGAAATCAAATTGGCGATAGCGCTGGCTCCAGTGTAAGGCTGGTCTCATCTTACGGGAGTACGAGTCAGGTCGGTAAGGGCGTGAAATAGGCGAGGGAGCGACGGAAGATTACCGAGTGCGTAGAGCTCTTGGGCTCGGACACAAAGCCGGCGCGAGGTCCTCCCTACATCGGCCCCCCCTCCCCCCCCCCAACGCTATGATTGAACGAGATTGGATAAGAGGCTCGTGGGATTGACGTGATAGGGTAGGGATGGCTACATTGCTGGAACGAATTCCCTCCCCTCGCGCGACTCAGGACTCGGCGAGCCCCCCCGCCACCCCCCCCCCCCCACCCCCCCCCACCCCACCCAAAACCAAAACGCTCGAGCCCGACGAGCTCCCGCCCGCGCACACTACCGCCTGCGCGCGTTGATGAAGATGAACAGTAATAAACAGTAAATCCTAACTGAAATTCAAAATAGGATTTCGGTTCGGAATCAACTGAAACCAATCCGAATCGGCCGAAACTGCAAACCATGCTTTAAACTATCTGACTTGTCAATCGGGACGACGGCCGCACGCAGCCCAGCTGTCTCAGATCAGCCCCGTCTATCGGATCTTGTTCAAGAAATAACGGATATTTGCCCGCAAGTCCGAATCCACGACGACGGTGCAACCGTTGTCTTCTCCTGCCAATCAACCCCATCACCCCGAATCTTCGCCTTCTCAAACCTAAACCAGTTCTCCAAACCAACCCTGTTAGCGTCTCCTATGGTATCCTCTCTCCGTCGAACAAGCTGAGGGGAGTGTTCCTTCAGAACTTCAAAGGCCGATCCGCCGTTGAGTCCGCCTTCTCCTCCGATGGCGTCGATCCAGATACTGAGATCTTCGCTGACGGGGTTTTGAAGCAGCTGGCGATCCCAAAATGCTTTGAGATCTATAATGCGGTGCTCAAAGCGTTGGGAAGGAGGAAATTCTTTGGTTTTGTGGAAGAGATTTTGGCCCGGATGAAGAAGGATGGGATAGCGCCTAATTTGAATCCTGTGGAGATATTGACTGATAGCTTTGTTAGTGCTCGTCAGGTAACGAAAGCTCTTAACTTGTTTAAAAAATTGGAAGTGATAGGGTCGAAATGCGATACTGAGACTCTTACTATAATTGTGTGAAGTCTTTGCTGTAGGACGCATGTTAAGGCGGCGAACCCCTTGTTTAATAGGATGAAAGGAAGAAATTTGTTTGATGCTATGTTGTATAACGAGATTATCGGTGGCTGGGCCTGGGCGAGGTCCGGGAGAGTGGATGAAGTAGAGGCCTTTTGGAAAACTATGGTGGATGAGGGGCTGAATCCTGATAGAATAACTTTTAGTCGCCTTATTGAGGCTTTAGGCAGGGCTGGCCGGATTGATGATGCTGTCCATTTATCCGAGAATTTTGAAGAGAAGGGCTGTAGAAGGGATACAATTCATTATAATGATATGATTTTTAATTTCATTTCGATTGGAGATTTAGAGGAATGCTTGAGATACTATAAGCGCATGTCTGAGGATGGTTGTGTGGCAGATATAGGTACTTATGACAAATTACTTGGTGCCTTCATCAAAGTTCGAAGAGTTGCTGATCCTCTTGAGTTGTTTGATGAGATGCTTGAACGAGAGATTTACCCAAGTACTGGGATGATCACCTCTTTTATTGAGCCCTTGTACAGTTTCGGACCTTCTCATGCTGCTATGGTTGTTTATAAAAAGAGTAAGAAATTAGGGTATAAGGTCTCACTCACTGAAAGCTTATAAGCTTCTGATCATGTGGCTCTCGAGATTTGGTAAATGTGCGATGGTGCTTAAGGTATGGGAGGAGATGCAGGACAGTGGTCATGCATCTGATAAGGAGGATTATGAATATATTGTAGATTAGCCTGTGCAATGTAGGACATGATGACAATGCAGTACTTGTAGCAAGCACGATGACAATGCAGTACTTGTACACAAGAGATTCAGGACAGGATCGAGTCGGTGCTTTGCTTACTGTACTGGTGATTTTCATATTATTTTGGGACACTTCAAAGTCATGAATCCAGCTGAAACACTGAATGCAAGCAAGTTTCCATTGGCATAGCATATTGGCTTGAGTGCATGTCCAAGGGAAAACAAATTGCTTATATGTTTGCAGCTTTTGTCAACTCTTTCAACAAAACCATAACTTCTTCCTATTCATGCCTTTTTCTTTGCTTGGTATTTACTTTTCAATCGTTAACCACACAATTGACTACTCTGATAGTGGAATCTTTTTAGGTTAGTTTCTAATTCTTGCTCCATGTTGCTTTGTCAGGTCATTTTCTAATTTATGCTATGCCTCTCTGCTTGATCCTGAACAATCTTGCTATTTAATTGTAGCCAGATCTTTCTTGTAGGAACTTGCTTCTAATTGAATCATAGAAGTTGGGATGCTTTGATTTTTGAAAATTCTTAGTCATCAGTATTAGACTGAAATTGATGGAGAATTTCTTCTCTCAAGAATTTCAGGTGTAACAAAAAATCTGCTGTATAAGTTTTGATGGAGGGTCTTTCGCATTTAGAATCTGTCATACCGAGCTCTATTGCGTGACAGAAAAGCTTAACTACAAAAGATACAGCTACATTCATCATGACTAGGAGGGCCCTTTGCAATTGTTTGATATTCATGATATTTTCATTGCAAGGAGCAGGAGAAGAATGATTCTATCATATCTGGGCACTGTCCTAATTGTAGCTATGATTTATTACCTGCTCTTTGTAAAGGTACATGGATTTTTTTTTTTCTTTTTCACTATAGTTTTATTTATCCTTCGCTTCCATGTAATACGAAATTGATGGAACTCATGGAACTCAACATTTTTGTAAATTTTTTCTGAAATAATAAAAGAGTAGGAGTTCCATAAGGAATTTACTTTTTATAGTCTGAGCCACCAGTTTGTAATCCACCGTAATAAAAACTCACAGTAACTCACAGTTTTGTCCCTTTACATTGCCAAGCAGATCCACCCCAATCTGAAACTCCAAGGCCTCGTTTGGTACGGGGTCAGGGTTAAGTTGATCCCGTCCAGACCAGGTTATCTTCCAAACACCAAATAGTTGACCGCACTAATATTATTTTATTCATTTAATTTTTAACCATGTTTTAACTAAAATACCATCACTTGATCTGAACCGTCGAATCTCGATCCAACGGCTCAGATCGGGTAACAGTCGAATACCGTCACTTGATCTGAACCGTTGGATCTCGATCCGACGGCTCAGATCGATGAACAGTAATATCTCGCCAACTGTTCATCTTCTCCGTCCGCGAGCTCCGCGGCAGAGCTGCCCCCCGAGCTCGGCCGGCGAGCTCCGCGGGCGAGCTCGGGCGGCGGGCTCCGCGGGCGACCTCGGGCGGCCGGGTCCGCGCGCGAGCTCTGTCGAGCTCGGGCGCCCGGGCTCCGCGGGCGAGCTCGGGCGGCCGGCTCCGCGGGTGACCTCGGCCGAGCTCGGGCGCCCAGCCTCCAGGGGCGAGCTCTCGCGGCGGGCTCTGCGGGCGAGCTCGGCCGGCGGGCTCCGCGGGTGACCTCGGGCGAGCTCGGCCGCCCAGCCTCCGGGGGCGCACTCTCGCAGCGGGCTCCGCGAGCGAGCTCGGGCGGCGGGCAAGCTCGGCCGCCCGGGCTCCGCGGCCGAGATCGGCCGATCGGCTCCGCGCCCCTTCCCCGCCGGAGAGGAAGATGAACAGTAATACGAAGAGGGCATTTTAGTCGATATAAAAATTTAACCATCTGTTGACCAGATCAGGGACCAAACGGAATTTAGTTGACCGCATTAGCGTTTTACATTTTACCCCTTCCTTTAATCTTGACCTTTGACCCTTCCTTTAATCTTGACCTTTGACCCCGACCCTGTACCAAACGACCCCTTAGATTCCTATTGAAGAGAGTTTGATGGAGAGAGAAGCTTCTTTTAGGCTAAGGGAAAGGATAGTTTTTTATATATATATATATATATATATTTGGTAAAACATAAAAATACCATTATTTAAAAATTTCCGTGAGTGACGACTTGCTGCAATGAGCATCATCTAACACTGCAAGGCACAGGCAAAGAGCCGGACGGCTCTGGTCAACTAGAGAAATTAGCTGTGATAGGTCTTCTTTGGTAAAACACAACTTCTACTCTTTTCATTTGAAGAAATCAACCCCAAGACCTTTTCTTCCCAGGTTTGAAAGAAAGCAACATTACCGATCCCATGATACAGAAACAAATAGAATGACATAACTGGCTTGAACTAGTACTTCCCTATCATATAGATGGATATAAACAACATGCCAAGACCTTGATCAGTATCATTCAGAAATAATCCATCTTGGAGAAATGCCTTCAGGAAATAAACCTCACCTGGCATCACAATTTGTCAAAATGGTTGTACTCCAAGGTTGGAATATAATGATCCCAATAAGGGAAAAAATGGACTCAGGTTCGAAAGTTGTACAAGGCTAACCAAAGTCAAATTTCAATGGGATGTCTACATCGATATACAACAGAAATTATTTTTAAAAGTGGTATGATGCAATTGACTGAATTGATTCTGCAACTGCAGTCTTTCATTATTAGATTGGAGCTGCAGAAACTTCACCTCACTGGTGATGCTCTCTGACAGCTGCTGCTTTATCGCCATTAACTCTTTGGACATCTGTTTCTAACTTGGCCTTCATCGGGGGCTGAGTTCTGCGCGTGACAGTCATTACCAACCCCTCTGTTGTGTGGATGGTTGCTCCTGTGGTCATCTCAACCTATACAAATGAATGCACTTGTTAAACTTTACAATGAGGATAGACTGGCAGAAATGGGAACACAAAATTTTGGCGAAGTTCAGATATACTAACTGGAGGTGCTCCAAGGGCCATCTGAAAGTTGAATCTTCTAACCAGCATTGCAGTTGCCACAATTGTCTGCCAAACAGGACAATCAGGTCATTTAAAACGTTCAACTCCAATAACTTATAAATGGTAATGGATTGACTTCAGCAAAAAAAATGACACCAATATGAGATCAGTTGAATTAGGTGTTGGTTTTTTCTGTCATTGCAGTCACTTTTTCTGCAGCAAGTTGATTTGGTATTTTTGTTGATTTTGAATCAAACTGTGTTTAACATCTAGACTAGAGAATGTTGCAACCATGATGACTGAAGTGGTGGTACCTGCATCTAATATAAAGTGATGAACAAAGAGAAAAGTTGCATCGAGTATGCTGTCAGTTGGCAAAAATATGATATGAAAGAGTAAGTCAATCATTACAAATTTGGCATCCTGCCGTGCACACACACAAGTTGGTGTTGTCGTGCTTGAGGCCATTTGCAAATATTGGTTGACTTCAGGGACAGCAAATATATGTGTGTGAGTCTAAAATTGTACTGAATAATCAGTTGTGGAGAAACACTACAAAAATGCCATGAGAGCAGCTATTGTCCAAGGGTCCTGTATAAAGCTTCAAATTTGACTGGAATACAGTTCTGAAACTACAAGAATTGAATATCAGTGCATTGAAGCACATTTCCCGGTCGAATGCCTCTTTCAAAACTTCAGTAAAATGTTAGAATAGTGAGAGAATACCTCAAAGGTAGCAAACATATCACCTATACATTTCCGCTGTCCACCACCAAATGGCAAATAGCTGCAAAATTTGACACAGATGATGATATGTTATAGTCTGCTTGCTATTAAAGGAGCTGCTGGTCTAAAACAAAAGTAGATTTTTTGCCACCAAAAAAAAGGATAGCATCGCTGGTCAACATAACAGAACACATAGATATTCATACAATTAAAACCTTCTCTAAAATGTTCTTGATGTATAGTTTGATAAAGGCAAATTTTAGATCAAGTCACTTGAAATATATTTGAATGATATGCAAAATTTGCTCAAAATATAAACCTGAAGTTTTGATTGATCTCATTTGGATTTGGTCCTTCCAGCGGCCATCTTTCAGGATTAAAACGATCGGCATCAGCCCAATGACTGGGATCACGGTGGACATTCCATAAAGAAATGAAAATATCTTCTCCCCTACAATACAGAAAGAACAGCCTCAATTTAGTCAAATAGTTCTTTTAACATATCTTTTAAAACTAATAGCAACTAAAATAGTCAAATGGATACAAAGCAAACATAAAGTCACCTTTTTATTGGGAACTTCCCAAGAACATCGTCCTTAAGTGAACGGCGAATCAGCACAGGTGGCTG
>RXID01014612.1:83861-95767 GCA_005019695.1 Trichopus zeylanicus subsp. travancoricus | reverse complement strand
TTGCTCCTATTGCTACTACTACTACTACTACTGCTACTACTACTACTCAATCAACTACTGCTACTCATACTCCAACTACTACTACAACTACTAGTACAACAACAACAACAATAACAAATAATACTACTACTCCTCCTGCTACTACTACTATTGTTACTACTACTACTCCAACTACTACTTCTACTTCTACTACTACCACAACTATAGCAACTACTACTGTTGCTACTACTGTTACTACTACTACCACAACTACTATTACAACTACTACCACAACAACTACTATAACTACTACTACTACAACTGCTACTACTACTACTACTACTACTACTACTCTTAATACTCCAACTACAACTTCCACAACAACTACTACTACTACTATTACTACAACTATGACTAGTACTACTGGTACTACTGCTACTATTGCTACAGCAACTACTACTAATACTTTTCCTACAACTGCTACTACTTCTACAACTATACTACACCTAATACCCCAACTTCGACTTCCACTACTACTACTACTCCTACTACTATTACTACGACTGTGACTACTACTACTACTAGTACTACTATAACTACTATTCAACAACTACTACTACTTCTACTACTACAACTACTACTACTACTACTACTACAACTACTATTCAGCTACAACTACTACTACTTCTACTACTACTGCTGCTACCACTACTACTATTACTACTACTACTACTACTACTACTACTACTACTACTAATTTTGCTGCCACTACTACTACTACTAATTCTACTCCTCCTCCTACTACTACTACAACTACTACTACTAATTCAACTACTATAACTACTACTACTACTACCCTGACCATAGCTACTACTGCTACTACTACTGCTACTGCTGCTGCTCCCACTACTACTACTGTTGCTGCTATTACTGCTTATACTACTACAACCACTACTACTCCTAATACTCCAACTACAACTACAATAATTACTACTACGACTGCTACTACTACTACTACAACAACAATGACAACAACAACTACTACTACTACTATTACTTCTACTGTTGCTGCTGCTCCTCCTATAACTACTGCTACTACTTCTACCACTCCTAATTTTTGTAAGTTGTAGCAGCAATAGTAGTATTAGCAGTAGCCTCAGTAGTAGAAGTAGCAGTAGCAGAATTAGTAGTAGTTGTAGTAGGAGTTGTAGTAGTAGTGGTAGTAATAGTAGTAGTGTTAGCAGTAGTAGCTGTAGCAGTAGTAATAGTAATAGTAGCTGTAGTAGCGATACTAGTATTAGTAGTAGCAATAGGAGCAGCAGTAGCAATAATAGTAGTAGCAGCAGCAGTAGTAGTTATAGTTGTAGCAGCAGTAGCAATAGTAGCTGTGGTAGTTATAGTATTAGCAGCAGAAGAAGTAGACATAGAAGTAGTAGTAGTAGTTATAGTAGTAGTAGTAGTTATAGTAGTAGTAGTAGTTATAGTAGTAGTAGTTGTTCTTGTTGTTGTTGTTGTGGTAGTAGTAGAAGTAGTATTAGTAGTATTTGTTGTTATTATTGTAATAGCAGTAGCAGTTGTAACAGCAGCAGCAGTAGCAATAGTAGTAGTAATACTAGTAGCAGAAGAAGTCAACCTAACAGTAGTAGTCGTAGTAGTAGTTATTATAATTTAAGTAATAGTAGTAGAAGTAGCGGCAACATTAGTAGTATTAGTTGTTGTAGTAGTAGTAGTAGTAGTAATAAAAGTTGTAGTAGTAGTAGTAGTGGTAGCAGTAGTATTAGTAGGAATTGCAGTAGTAGTAGTGGCAGTAGTAGTATTAGTAGGAGTAGCAGTAGTAGTAGTAGCAGCAGCAGTAGTAGTAGTTGCAGTTGTAGCAGTAGTAGCAGTAGCAGCAGTACTAGCAGTAGCAGTGCTAGCATTCGCAGTAGTAGTAGTAGTAGCATCAGTAGTTGTAGTAGCAGTAATTAGAGTAGTACTAGTAGTAATTGTAGGTGTAGTTAAAGTAGTAGTAGAAATAGTAGTGGTAAAAGAAGTAGTAGTAGTCATTGTAACAGAAGCTGTAGTAGCTGTTGTAGAAGCTAGAGTAGCAGTTGATACCGTATCGATAGTTGTAGTTGTAGTTCTAGTAGTAGAAGAAGAAGTAGTAGTAGCAGCAATAGCTGTACTAGTAGTTATTGTAGTTGCAGGAGTGGAAGTTGTAGTAGTAGCAGTGGTAGTAGAAGTAGTACTACTAATGGTACCAATAGTTTTTGTTGAATCAACCGTAGTGTTAGCAGTAGTAGCCTTAGCAATAGTAGTAGAAGTAGTAGCAGTGAAAGTAGTAGAAGTAGTATTAGTAGTATTTGTTGTTGTTAGTGTAACAGCAGCAGCAGTTGTAGCAGCAGCAGCAGTAGCAGTAGTAGTAGTAATAGTAGTAGCAGAAGACGTCATCCTAACAGTAGTAGTCGTAGTAGTAGTTATTGTAGTTTAAGTAACAGTAGTAGAAGTAGCGGCAGCATTAGTAGTAGTAGTAGTAGTAATAAAAGTTGTAATAGTAGTAGTGGTGGTAGCAGTAGTATTAGTAGAAATTGCAGTAGTAGTAGTGGTAGTAGTAGTATTAGTAGGAGTAGCAGTAGTAGTAGTAGCAGTAGTAGTAGTAGTTGCTGTTGTAGCAGTAGTAGCAGTAGAAGCAGTAGTAGCAGTAGCAGTGCTAGCATTCGTAGTAGTAGTAGTAGTAGCATCAGTAGTAGTAGTAGCAATAATTATAGTAGTACTAATAGTAATTGTAGGTGTAGTTAAAATAGTAGTAGAAATAGTAGTGGTAAAAGAAGTAGTAGTAGTCATTGTAGCAGAAGCTGTAATAGCTGTTGTAGAAGCTAGAGTAGCAGTTGATACCGTATCGATAGTTGTAGTTGTAGTTCTAGTAGTAGAAGAAGAAGTAGTAGTAGCAGCAATAGTTGTACTAGTAGTTATTGTAGTTGCAGGAGTGGAAGTAGTAGTAGTAGCAGTGGTAGTAGAAGTAGTACTACTAATGGTACCAATAGTTTTTGTTGAATCAACCGTAGTATTAGCAGTTGTAGCCATAGCAATAGTAGTAGAAGTAGTAGCAGTGAAAGTAGTTGAAGTAGTAGTAGTAGGAGAAGTAGTAGTAGTAGTTGTAGCAGTACTACTAGTATTTCTAGTAGTAGTAGTAGCTGTAGTAGTAGTTATTATAGCAGTAGCAGTAGTAGCGATACTAGTAGTAGTAGTAGTAGTAGTAGTAGTGGTAGTAGTAGTAGTGGTAGTTGTAGTAGTAGTAGTAGTAGTAGTACTACTACTACTACTAGTAGTAGTAATAGTAGTAGTAGTAGTAGTAGTAGTAGTAGTAGCCGTTGTAGTGGTAGTAGTATTACTAGGAATAGTTGAAGTAGGGGTAGTAGTAGTAATATTGGTAATAGTAGTAATAGGAGCTATTGCAGTAGTAGCTGTAGTAGTAGCAGATGTAGTAGTAGTGGTGGCGGCGGTAGTAGTTATAGTAGTAGTAGCATAAGTAGTTCCAGCTGTAGTTGTACCGGTAGCAGTAGTTATAGTAGCAGAAGTAGTAGTAGGAGGAGAAGTCGTAGCAGCAGTGGCAGTAGTATTAGTAGCAGTAGTAGTAGTAATAGCGTAATAGCAGCAGTAGTAGAGGAAGTAGTAGTAGTAGGAGAAGTTGTAGTTGTAGCAGTAGTAATTGTAGAATCAGTAGTAATAGTAGTGGTAGTAGTAGTAGCAGTAGAAGCAGCAACAGTAGTAGTAACAGTAGTGGTAGTACCTGTAGTAGTAGTTGTGGTAGTAGTATGAGAAGAAGTAATCGAAGTAGAAGTAGTAGAAGTTGTAGTTATATCACAACTTGCCGTAGTTGTAGTAGTATTAATACTAGCAACAGTCGCAGTAATAGTAGTAGCAACCGTAGCAGCAGAAGTAGTAGCAGAAGTAGTACTAGTAGTAGTTGTAGCAGTCATAGCATCCATTGTAGGAGTAGAAGTAGTAGCAGAGGTCATAGTGGTAGCAGCTGCAGAAGCTGTAGTAGTAGTTATAGTAGTATCAGCTGCTGAAGCAGTAGTTGTAGTACTACGAGTAACAACAATAATAGTAGTAGTATAAGTAGTAGTACTAGTTGTGGTAGTTGAGGTAGTATTAGTAGTAGTAGTAGTAGCAGGAGCTGCAGTAGTTGTGGTAGTTGTAGTCATAGTAGTAGGAGCATTAGAATTTGTTATCATAGTAGTAGCAGCAGTGGGAGTTCTAGTCACAATAGTAGTAGTTGTTGTAGTAGCCGCAATCATAGTAGTAGCTGAAGCAGTAGTAGCTGAAGTAGTCAGAAGGGAAGTAGTTTTAGTAGTCGGGGATGTAGTAGCGGTAGTAGTAGAAGTGATAACAGTAGTAGTAGCTATCGTAGTAGCAGTAGTGGGAGAAATAGGAGAAGTGGTAGTAGTAGTAGCAATAGCAATAGCAGTAGGAGTAGTTGTTGTAGTAGTAGTAGTAGTCGTAGTGGTAGCAGTAGCAACAAATGCAATAGAAGTAACAGTAGTAGAAGTGGAAGGAGAAGTAGTAGTAGTTGTAGTAGATATAGTGGCAACATTAGTAGCAGTTGCAGTGGTAGTAGCAGTAGTAGTAGTAGTGGCAGTAGTAGTGGTAGTAGATGCAATAGTAGCTGTAGCAGCAATAGTAGTATTAGCAGCAGCCTCAGCAATAACAGTAGCAGCAACAGAATTAGTAGCAGTTGTAGTAGGAGTTCTAGTAGTAGTGGTAGTAACAGTAGTAGTGTTAGTAGTAGTAGTAGTAGCAATAGTAATAGTAATAGTAGCAGCAGTAGCAATACTAGTATTAGTAGTAGCAGTAGGAGCAGTAGTTGTAGGAGTAGCAGTAGTAGCAGTAGTACTAGTAGTAGTAGGAGTAGCAGTTGTAGCAGTAGTATTAGTAGTAGCAGCAGTAGTAGTTATAGTTGTAATAGCTGTAGCAGCAATAGTAGTAGTAGTTATAGTATTAGTAGCAGTAGTCTTAGAAGTAGTAGTAGCAGTTATAGTAGTAGTAGTAGTTATAGTAGTATTAGTGGTGATAGTAGTAGTAGTAGTGGTAGTAGTAGTAGTAGTAGTTTTAGCAGTAGTTGTTGTTGTTGTTGTAGCAGCAGTAGCAATTGTAGCAGTAGTTGAAGTAGTAGTAGTAGTAGTAGTAGTAATAGTAGTAGCAGAAGAAGTCGTCCTAGTAGTAGTAGTCATAGTAGTAGTAGTAGTAGTTTAAGTACTAGTTGTAGAAGTAGCAGTAGCATTAGTAGTAGTAGTAGTGGCAGCAGTAGTATTAGTAGGAGTAGTAGCAACAGCAGTAGTTGTAGTAGTAGAAGATGGAGCAGTAGTGCTAGCATCAGTAGTAGTAGTAGTAGTAGCAGTAATAATTGTAGGTGTAGTCAAAGTAGTAGTAGAAGTAGTAGTAAAAGTTTTTGTGGTAGTCATTGTAGCAAAAGCTGTAGTAGCAGCCGTAGAAGCTGGAGTAGCAGTAGATACCATGCCGATAGTTGCAGTTGTACTACTAGTAGTAGGAGAAGTAGTAGTACTAGCAGCAATAGCTATAGTAGTTGTGGTAGTTATAAGATTAGAAGTAGTAGTAGTAGATGTACTAGTAGTAGTAGTAGTGGTTGCAGAAGTAGTACTACTAATGGTACCAATAGTTACTATTGAATCAACCGTAGTATTAGTAGTGGCAGCCATAGCAAATAGTATCAGAAGTAGTAGTAGTGAAGGCAGTAGAAGTAGTAGTAGTAGTACAAGTAGTAACAGTAGTTTTAGCGGTACTAGTAGTGTTACTAGTAGTAGCCGCATTAGTAGCAGTAGTAGCTGTAGTAGTAGTTATTGTAGCAGTAGCAGCAGTAGTGATAGTAGTAGTTGTTATAGTAGTAGTAGTAGTAGTAGTAGTAGTAGTAGTAGTAGTAGTAGTAGTACAAGTACTAGTAGTAGCAGTAGTGGTAGTAGTATTAGTAGGAGCAGTAGTGGTAGTAGTATTAGTAGGAGCAGTAGTTGGAGTATTAGTAGTAACATTGGTAGTAGTAGTAGTAGGTGCTATTGTAGCAGTAGATGTAGTAGTAGCAGAAGTAGTAGTAGTGATGGTGGTGGCTGTAGTAGTTATAGTAGTAGTCACATTGGTAGTTGATGCTATAGTAGTACCGGTAGCGGTAGTTATTGTTGCATAAGTAGTAGTAGTAGGAGAAGTAGTAGTAGTAGGAGAAGTAGTAGTAGCAGTAGCAGTAGTTGTAGTATTAGTAGCAACAACAGTTGTAGTAGAGGAAGGAGAAGTTGTAGTTGTAGCAGAAATAGTAATTGTAGCATCTATAGTAGTAGTAGTGGTAGTAGGAGTAGCAGTAGCTGCAGCAGCAGTAGTAGTAGCAGTGGTGGTAGTACCAGTAGCAGTAGTTGTGGTAGTAGTATGAGAAGTAGTAGTAGAAGCAGAAGCAGTAGTCGAAGTAGAAGTAGTAGAAGTTGTAGTTGTAGTAGAAGTTGCAGTTCTAGCACAAGTTGTAGTTGTTGTAGTAGTAGTAGTACTAGCAGCAATCATAGTAATAGTAGTAGCAGCAGTAGCAGTAGAAGTAGTAGTGAAAGTAGTACTAGTAGTAGTTGTAGCAGTCATGGCATCCATTGTAGGAGTAGAAGTAGTAGTAGAGGTCATAGTGGTCGCAGCAACGAAAGTAGTAGTAGTAGTTGGAGTAGTATCTACAGCTGAAATAGTAGTTGTAGTAGTAGGAGTAACAACAGCAGTAGTTGTAGTAGTTGTAGTATCTGTAGTACTATTTGTGGTAGTAGTAGTAGTAGTAGTAGGAGCAACAGTAGTTGTGGTAGTTGTAGTTGTAGTAGTAGGAGCAATAGCAGTTGTTGTCATAGTAGCTGTAGCAGTGGGAGCTCTAGTAGCAGTACTTGTAGTAGTTAGAGCGGTATTAGTAGAAGTTGTAGTAGCAGCAGTTGTAGTAGTAGTAGAAGCAGCAGTAGCCGATGTAGTTGGAGTAGAAGTAGTAGTATTAGTTTTAGTAGTAGGGGTAGTTATAGCAGTTGTTGTAGCAGCAGTAGTAGTAGAAGTAATTGCAGTAGCAGTAGTAGCTATCATACTAGTAGCAGTCGGAGAAGTTGGAGAAGTACTAGTAGGAGGGGCAGTAGCAGTAGTAGTAGTTGGAGCAGCAGTAGTAGTAGTAGTGGTGGTAGCAATAATAGTAGTAGAAGCAATAACAATAATAGTAGTAGAAGTAGTAGTAGAAGTATTAGTAGTCGTAGTAGATGTAGTGGCAGCATTAGTAGCAGTCCCAGTTGTTATAGCAGTAGTAGTAGTAGCAATAGCAGTAGTAGTGGTAGTAGAAGCAACAATAGCAGTGGCAGCAATAGTAGTAGCAGTATTAGCAGCTGTATCAGCAGTAGCAGTAGCAGCAGTATATTTGTAGCAGTGTAGAAAGAGAAGTAGTAGTAGTTGTACTAATAGTAGTAGTATTAATAGTAGTAGTAGTAGCAGTAGTAGTAGTAATTGTGTAGTAGTGGTAGTAGTATTAGTAGTAGTAGTATAGCAGTACTAGTAGTCGTCGTAGTAGTAGTAGTTATAGTAGTAGTAGTTGCAGTTGTAGTCCTAGAATTATTAGTAGTAGTTGTAGAAATAGTAGTAGTTATAGTAGGAGTAGCAGTAGTAGTAGTAGTAGTAGCGGTAGTAGTAGTAGTAGTAGCGGTAGTAGTAGTAGTAGCGGTAGTAGTAGTTATAATTGTTGTAGCAGCAGTACAATTGTAGTAGTAGTAGTAGTAGTAGCAGTAATAGTAGTAGCCGAAGTAGTGGTCCTAGCAGTAGTTGTTGTAGAAGAAGTAATGATAGTAGAAGTAGTAGCAGCACTAGTAGTAGCAGTAGTAGTTGTTGTTGTTATTGTAATACAAGTTGTAGCAGTTGCGGTAGTGGCAGCAGTAGTATTAGTGGGAATAGCAGTCATTTTATTACCAGCAACAGCAGTAGCAGTAGTAGTAGCAGCAGCAGTAGCAGTAGTAGCAGTAGTAGTGGTAGCATCAGTAGTAGTTGTAGCAGTAGCATCACTAGTAGTAGTGGCAATAATTGCAATAGTAGCACTAGTAATAGTAGGTGTAGTCGAAGTAGCAGTAGAAGTAGTAGTAGTAATAATAGTAGTAGTCGTAGAAGCTGTAGTAGCATTAGATATCATATAGATAGTTGTCGTAGTAGTAGTAGTAGGAGAAGTAGTTGTAGTAGCAGCAGTTGCTGTAGTAGCAGTAGTTATATTTATAGGTGTAGAAGTCGTTGTAGTAGAAGTAGTAGTAGTAATAGCAGTGGTAGCAGAAGTTGTACTAGGAATGGCACCAATAGTTGCTATTGAACCAGCAGTAGTAGTAGTAGTAGCAGTAGAAGCAGTAGTAGTTGAAGTAGTAGCAGTAAAGGTAGTAGAACTAATAGTTGTAGCAAAAGTTACCATAGTAGTACTAGTTGTAGTAGGAGAAGTAGTACAGTAGTTGTTGTTGTTATAGCAGTAGCAATAATAGCGATTGTAGTAGTAGTTATAGTAGTAGTAGTAGTAGTGGTAGTAGTAGCAACAGTAGTAGCAGTAGTGGCTGTAGTATTATTAGTAGTAGTAGAGGTAGGAGTAGTAGTAGTAGGAGTGGTAGTAGTAGTTATAGTAGAAGTTGCAACTGTAGTTGTAGTAGTAGCAGAAGTAGTAGGTGTAGTAGTAGTCGCAGTAGAAGTTGTAGCCATAGTAGTACCGGTAGCAGTAGTTGTTGGAGCAGAAGTAGTAGTAGTATGAGAAGTAGTAGTAGTAGTAGTAGAAGCAATAGTAGTGGTAGCAGTAGTAGTAGAGGTAGCAAAAGTTGTAGTTGCTGTAGAAGCAGTAATAGTAGCATCTATAGTAGTAGTGGTGGTAGTAGTAGTAGCAGTAGCAGTAGGAGTAGTAGTAGTAGTAGCAAAAGTGGTAGTAGCAATAGTAGTTGTAGTAATAAGAGTAACAATAGTAGTAGTAGTAGTAGAAGTAGTAGTAGTTGTAGTAGTTGGAGTATCAATAATACTAGTTGAGGTCATAGTAGTAGTAGTTACAGGAGCTGCAATAGTTGTGGTAGTATTTGTCATAGCTTTAGGAGCAGTAGCAGTTGTTATCGTAGTAGCAGTAGTAGTAGTAGTTGGAGGGGTATTAGTAGAAGTTGTAGTAGCAGGAGAAGCAATAGCCGAAGTAGTAGGAGTAGAAATAGTAGTAGTAGTTTTAATAGTCAGGGTAGTAGTGGCAGTAATTGTAGCAACAGTAGTAGCCGAAGTAGTAGCAGCAGTAGTAGTAGTTGTTGTAGTAGTAGCAGTATGAGAAGTGGGAGTTGTAGTAGTTGATGTAGCAGTAGCAGTAGTAGTTGCAGTAGTTGTAGCAGTAGCAGCAGAAGAAATAGTAGTTACAGAAGTAGAAGTTGTAGGAGTGGTAGTAGTAGTAGCAGTAGATGTAGTGGCAACATTAGTAACAATCACAATTGTAGTAGTAGTAGTAGTAGTAGTAGTAGTAGTAGTAGTAGTACCAATAGTAGTGGTAGTTGAAGCACCAGAAGCAGTAGCAGCACAGTAGTAGTAATATTAGTGGCAACAACAGGAGTATTAGTAGTAGTTATAGTAGGAGAAGTTATAGTATTAGTAGTTGCAGTAGTAGCTGTAGTTGTAGTAATAGTAATAGTAGTAGTCGTAGTAGTATTAGTAGTAGCAGTAGGAGTAGTAATAGCAGCAGTAGTTGTTGTTGTAGTTGTAGTAGCTATAGTAGTAGTAGCAGTAGCAACAATCTTAGAAGTAGAAGTAGTAGTTATAGTAGTAGTTGTAGCAGGTATAGTAGTACTACTTATAGCAGTTGTATTGTTAGTAGTAGTAGTAGTAGTGGTAGTAGTAGTTATGGTAGTAGTAGTAATAGTAGTAATATTAGCAAGTAGTGGTTGTTGTTGTAGCAGCAGTGGCAGTTGTAGCTCTAGTAGTAGTTGTAGTAGTAGTAGTATTAATAGTAGTAGTAGAAGTAGTAGTCCTAGTAGAAGTAGTCGTGGTAGTAGTTGTTGTAGTAGAAGTAATAGCAATAGAAGTAGCAGAAACATTAGTAGTAGTTGTAGTAGTTGTAATATAAGGTGTAGCAGTAGTAGTAGTGGTAGCAGTAATATTAGTAGGAGTAGCAATAGTAACAATAGTAGTTGTAGCAGTAGTAGTAATAATTACTATAGTAGTAGTTGGAGTAGTGGTAGTAGCAGTAGCAACAACAGCAGTAGTAGTGGTAGCATCTGTAGTAGTAGTAGCAATAGCATTAGTAGTAGCAATAGCAATAATTACAATAGTAGCAGTAGTAATAGTAGGTGTAGTCAAAGTAGAAGCAGAAGTAGTAGTAATAGCAGTAGTAGTTGTCATAGTAGTAGAAGTAGTAGTAGCAATCGTAGCTGTTGTAGTAGCAATAGATACCATACCGATAGTCATAGCAGTAGTAGTAGTAGTAGGAGTGGTAGTAGTAGCAGCAGTTGCTATAGTAGTAGTTGTTGTAGTTGCAGGAGTAGAAGTAGTAGTAGTAGTAGGATTGGTAGCAGAAGTAGTACTAGTAATTGTAGCAATAGTTGCTGTTGAATCAGTTGTAGTAGTAGCAGTAGCAGTAGCAGCAGCAGTACTAGAAGTAGTAGCAGTGAAAGTAGCAGAAGTAGTAGTAGTAGTAACAGCAGTAGTAGTAGCGAAAGTTGCAGCAGTAGTACCAGATGTAGTAGTAGGTGGAGAAGTAGTAATAGTAGTTATAGCAATACTAGTAGTATTAGTAGTAGTAGCTGCATTAGTCACACTAGTAGCAGTACTAGTTGTTGTAGTAGTAGTTGCAGTAGTAGCGATAGTAGTAGTAGTTATAGTCGTAGTAGTGGTAATAGTAGTAGTAGTAATAGTAGTGGTAGTAGTATTAGTAGTAGTCGTAGAATTAGGAGTCGTAGTAGTAGCAGTGGTTGTAGTAGTAGTAGCAGCAGAAGTAGTTGTACTTGTAGTAGTGGTGGTAGGGTTTGTAGTTGTAGTCGCAGTAGTGGTTATAGCCATAGTAGGCATTATAGTAGTAGTAGTAGTTATAGTAGTAGTAGTTTCAGTAGTAGTAGTAGTAGCAGAATTAGTAGTAGTAGGAGAAGTAGTAGTAGTAGTTGTACTAATAGTGGAAGTAGCTATAGTAGTTGTATTAGAGATTAGAGTAGTAGTAGTGGTTGTAGTAGCAGTAGTAGCAGTTGTATTTCTTGTAGCAGTAGTTGTACGTGCAAAATTAGTAGTAGTAGCACTAGAAATAACAGTAGTAGTAGTAGCAGTAGAAGTCCTAGTAGTAGTAGTAGTAGTTGTAGTAGTAGTAGTAGTAGTAGTAGTAGTAGTAATAGTAGAAGTAGCTGATGTAGTAGCATTAGTAGTAGTAGATGTAGTAGTAGTAGTATTAGAATTAGTAATACTAGTAGTAGAAGTAGTAGTAGAAGTAGTAGCAGTAGTAGCAGAAGTAGTAAGTAGTACTTGTTGTTTTTATTGTAATTATAGCGGTCTTAGTAGCTGTAGTAGCAGTAGATGAATTTGCAGTTGTTGTAGTAGTAGAAGCAGTAGTTCTAGTAGTAGTAGTAGTAGTAGTACTAGCAGTAATAGTAGTTGTAGTAGGAGCAGCAGTAGTAGCAGTAGAAGCAGTAGTAGTTGCTGTAGTAGTAGCAGTAGCAGTAGTAGCAATAGTAGTAGTAGTAGAAGTAGTAGTACTAGTAACTGAAGTAGTAGTAGTAGCTATAGTAGTAATAGTAGCAATATGTATAGTAGTTGTTATAGTTGTTGTTGTTGTAGTAGTAGTAGTAGTAGCAGAAGCCACAGTAGTAGTAGTAGCTATAGTAGTAATAGTAGCAATATGTATAGTAGTTGTTATAGTTGTTGTTGTTGTAGTAGTAGTAGTAGTAGCAGAAGCCACAGTAGTAGTAGTAGGAGGAGCA
>RXID01014612.1:0-83746 GCA_005019695.1 Trichopus zeylanicus subsp. travancoricus | reverse complement strand
GAATTAGTAGTAGTAGCAGTAGTAGTAGCGATGGTAATAACAGTAGTAGTAGCCACAGTAGTTATAGTAATAGCAGGAATAGTAGTAGTAGTGGTGGTTGTAGTAGTAGTGGTAGTTGTTGTTGTAGTAATTTTAGTTGTCATAGCAATAGTTTTGGTAGTAGCAGCTATAGTAGTAGTTATTATAACGGTAGCAGTATTAATAGTACATGCGTAGTAGTGGTAGTAGTAGTAGAAGTAGTAGTAGATGAACCATTAGGCATTGTAGCAGCAGCAGTATTAGCAGTAATTGTAGTATTAGTAGTACCAATAGTAGTGCCCGAAGTAGTAGTCATAGGATAAGTAGTAGTTGTTGCAGTAGCAACAGTTATTTTTGTAGTTAAAGTTCTAGCAGCTGGAATAGTAGTAGTAGTAGTAGTAGTGGCAGTAGTATTAGTAGTAGTAGTTGAAGTCGGATTAGTAGTAGTAGCTAAGGTAGCAGTAGTAGTAATAGTGATAGTAGTAGCAGCGGTAGTAGTTGTAGCAGTAGTAGCAGGAGTAGTTGTAGCCATAGTAGGAGTTGTAGTAGCAGACGTAGTAGTAGTATCAGTAGTAGTAGTAGTAGTACTAGAAGCAGCAGTAGTGGTAGTATTATTAGCAGTAGTAGTAAAAGGAGAAGTTGTATTTGAAGCAGTCGTAGTAGTATTTGTAGATCTAGCATTAGCAATAGAAGTAGTACTAGTTGTAGTAGTAGTCGCAGTAGAAGTCGCAGTTGCAATTTTGTAGTAGCAAAAATAGTAAGAGTAGTAATAGAAATTCCAGTAGCAGTAGTAGTACTTATAGTAATAGTAGCAGTTGTTATTATTGTAGTAGTAGTAGTAGTAGTAACAGTAGTAGTAGTTGTTGTTGTTGTTATAGTAGTAGTAGTTGTTGTTGTAGTAGTAGTAGTTGCAATAGTAGCAAAAGTAGTGGTAGTAGTAGTAGTAGTAGTAGAAGTGGTAGTAGTCGTAGTATTAGTAGCAATAGTAGTACTAGCAACAATAGTATTGGTAGTAGTAGTTGTTATAGTAGTAGTAGTAGTAGTAGGTGTTGTTGTAGTAGTAGTAGTAGTAGAAACAGCCATTGTAGCTTTAAAAGTAGTAGCAGTAGTAGTAGTAGTAGCAGTAGTAGTGGCTATGTACTAATAGCAACAAAAGTAGCGGCATTAATAGTAGAAGAAGTTGTAGTGGCATTATTATTAGGAGTATCAGAAGTTGCAGCTGGGGTTGTAGTAATAGTAGAAACAGCAGTAGTAGTAGTAGTAGTTATTATTGTGGAAGTTGTAGCACTAGAAGTAGATGTATGAGTAGCAATAGGAGTAGGAGTTGGAGTAGTAGTAGCAGTAGTCCCAATCGCTGTGGTAGTTATAGTAGTAGTACTAGGAGGAGTAGTAGAAGTGATAGTAGTAGTTGTTGTAGGAGCTGTAGCAGTAGAAATAGTAGTATCAATAGTAGTTGTAGTATTAGTAGTAGGAGGAGTACTAGTAGTTGTAGCAGTAGTAATAGTAGTAGGATTTTAGTAGTAGTAGAAGAAGGAGTTATTATACTAGTAGCAGTCGTAGTAGTTGTAGTAGCATTAGTATTAATAATAGTTGTAGTTATTGGACTTGTTGCAGTTCTAGTAGTAGTAGTTGTAGTAGTAGTGTAGTACTAGTAGCAGCAACAATAACAACAGAAGTAGTAGTAGTAATAGTAGTAGTAGAAGTAGGGTTAGTAGCAGCAGCAGTAGTAGGAGTAGTAGTAATAGTGGCAATAGGAGTTGTAGTAGTAGTTGTTGTAATAGTACTAGTAGTAGTAGTAGCAGCAGTAGTAGTAGTAGTAGTAGTAGTAGCAGCAGCAGCAGCAACAGCAGCAGCAGCAGCAGTAGTAGTAGTAGTAGTAGTAGTAGTAGTAGAATAAGAAGAAGAAGAAGAAGAAGTAGTAGTAGTAATATTAGTAGAAGTAGAAGTAGTAGCAGTAGCAATAGTAGTAGTAGTGTGATAGTAGGTGTAGTAGTAATAGTAGTAGCAATAGTTGTAGTAATAGGAGGAGTAGTAGTGTAGTAGTAGTGTAGAGGTTGTATCGGTAGCAGTAGTAGCAATAGTAGTTGTTGTAGTAGTAGCAGTAGAAGTAGTTGTAGTCATAATCATAGTTGTAGTAGTAAGAGTAGTAGTAGTAGTTGTTGCAGTAGCGGTGGTAAGAGTAGTAGTAGTAGTCCTAGTAGTGGTAGTAGTAGCAAAAGTAGTAGCAATAACAGGAGAAGTAGAAGCAGTAGTACATGTTGTGGTAGTAGCAGTTGTAGTAGAAGCAGAAGTAGAAGTAGTAGAAGTAGTAGTAGTAGTAATCGTAGTAGTAGTAGTAGTAGTAGTAGTAGATGTAGTAGTACAAGTAGTAGTAATAGTAGTAATAGCCTGAGGAGGAGGATGAGGAGCAGTACTAGTAGTAGTAGGAGTAGTAGTTCTAGTAGTTGTAGTAGAAGTAGTTGTAGTAGTTGAAGAAGTAGAAGTAGTAGTAGTAGTAGTTGAAGTAGTTGTATCAGTAGTAGTAGTAAGAGTAGTAGCAGTATCAGTAGTAGTAGTAAGGGTAGTAGCAGTAGCAATAATAGTAGTAGTTGTAGTAGTTGGAGTAGTAGTAGTGCTAGTATTAATAGTAGAAGTAGCAGTAATAGTAGCTTTAGTAACATATTAGCAGCAGTGGCTATATTTATTGCAGTATAAATAGTAGAACTAGTAGGTGTAGTACAAGTAGTAATAGTAGTAGTTGTAGTAGTCAGAGCAGAAGTAGTAGTAGAAGTAGTAGTAGGAATAACAGCAGTAGTAGTAGTGGTAGTAGTAGTAGCAGCAGTAGTGGTAGTAATAGGACTAGTAGTAGCAGTAGCTGTATCAGCAGTGGTAGTCATAGTTGTAGTAGTAGTCGTAGTTGGAGTAGTTATAGTAGTAGTAGTAGTAGTAGTAGTTATAGTAGTAGTTGTAGTACTAGTTGGAATTATAGTAGTGACGGAAGTAGCTGTTCTTGTAGTAGTAGTAGTAGTAGTAGGATTAGTAATAGCAGTAGCAGTAGAAATATTAGTGGTAGAAGTAGTAGTAGTAGTAGAAGCTATAGCAGTAGTTGTAGCAGCAGCAATAGTAGTAGTAGTAGTAGTAGTAGTAGTAGTAGTAATAGTAGTAGTGGAGTAGTCGTAGCAGTAGTAGTAGTAAGACTAGCAATAGTAGTGGTTATTGTAGAAGTTGAAGTAATAGTTGTGATAGCAATAGTAGCAGCAGGAGTAGTGGTAGCAAGAGTTGTAGGAGCAATGGTAGTAGTAGCGGTAGTAGTGTTAGTTTTTGTAGTAGGAGAAGTAGTAATAGCAGTAGGTGTAGAAGTAGGACTAGTACTAGGAGTAGTAGTAAAAGTTGGGGTAGGGATAGGAGTTGTAGTAGGAGTAGTTGGAGTAGTAGTTGTAGTATTAGTAGTAGTAGTTGTTGTTGGTGGTGGTGGTGTAGTAGTAGTAGTAGTTGGAGTAGGGAAAGTGGTAGTCTTAGGAGTAGTAGAAGTAGTAGGAGTAGCAGTAAGAGTCGTAGTTGCAGTAGTAGTACGAGTAGCTTGAGTAGTAGTAGTAGCAACAACAACAACAATAGTTGTAGTAATAGTGGTAGTTGTATAGATCGTAGTAGTAGTAGTAGTAGTAGTAGTAATAGTAGGACTCGTCCGCTCGCAGTCTGTAAGTTGGAGCGTAGTAAAGTCACGATGGCAAGATAGTAGGCAGCAGTAGAGAAGTGGTATCTGAAGTAGTATAAACGAGTAGTTTCAGTTAGTAGTACTAGTAGTAATAGTAGTAGTTGTCGTAGTCGTAGTAGTAGTAGGAGGAGGAGGAGAAGGAGGAGGAGTGTTTTGAGTAGTAGTATTAGTACGACTACTAGTTGTAAGTAGTAATGTGTTGGGTCGTAGTAGCAGTTGGGAGTAGTCGTATAGTAGTAAGTAGTAGTAGTAGCAGTAGGAGAGTAAGCAGTTGTAGTAGTAGTTGGTGTAGTAGTAGGAGCAGTACTAGTAGTAGCAGTAGTTGCAGTACTAGTTATAGTAATAGGAGTTGTAGTAGTCGTACCAGTAGCAGCAGCAGTAGTAGTAGTAGTAGCCGTAGCAATAGTTTCAATAATAGTAGCAGCAATAGTAGTAGAAGTAATAGTTATAGCAGTAGTTGTTATAGTAGTAGTTGTAGTAGCAAAAGTAGTAGTAGGAGTTGGTGTTGGAGTAGTAGTAGTAGTAGAGTAGTACTTGTTGTAGATGTAGTAGTAGCCACAGTAGTAGTAGCAGTTGTAGTTGTAGTAGTAGTAGGAGGAGGAGTATTAGAAGTGGTACTTGTCGTAGTTGTAGGAGTAGTACTAGTCGAAGGATTAGTATTAGTTGTAGTATTAGTATTAGTTATAGTAGTAGGAGTACTAGTAGTTGTAGCAGTAGTAACAGTAGTAGGAGTTGTAGTAGAAGTAGCGAAAGGAGTAGTAGTAGCAGTAGTAGTAGTAATTGTAGTAGTTGTTGGAGTAGCAACAGTGCTTGTAAATATACTTGTAGTAGGGGTGTAGTACAAGTAGTAATAGCAGCAGCAGGAGGAGTAGTAGTAGAAGTAGTAGTTTTAGTAGTAAATGTAGTAGTAGTAGCAGTAGTAGTAGTAGGACTAGTACTAGTAGCAAAAAGAGTAGTAGTACTAGTGGTAGTAGTAGCAGTAGTTGTTGTTGTAGTAGTAGTTGTAGCAGTTGTAGTAATAGTAGTAGTAGTTGAAGTAGTAATATTTGCAGAAGTAGAAGTAGCAGTAGTAGCAATAGTAGTAGTAGTGTAGTAGTAGTACTAGTAGTAGTGGTAGTAGTAGTTGTTGTTGTAGTAGTAGTAGTAGTAGTTCTTGTTGTTGTTGTAGTAGTAGTAGTAGTAGTTGTTGTTGTTGTTGTTGTAGTAGTAGTTGTAGTAGAGGTAGTAGTGGTGGTAGTAGTAGTAGTAGTTGTAGTAGTTGTAGTTGCGGTAGTAGTGATGGTAGTAGTAGTAGTAGTAGTACTAGTAGTACTAGTAGTAGTACTAGTAGTACTAGTAGTCGTAGTAGTAGTAGTAGCAGTAGTAGCAATAATAGCAGTAATAGGAGGAGTAGTAGTAGTAGTAGTAGTAGTAGTAGTAGTAGTAGTAGTACTAGTACTAGTAGTACTAGTAGTCGTAGTAGTAGTAGTAGCAGTAGTAGCAATAGTAGCAGTAATAGGAGGAGTAGTAGGAGCAATAGTAGTAGTTGTAATAGTAGTGTAGTAGTATTATAGTATTAGTAGCTGTTGTAGTAGTAGTAGAGGTTGTAGATGTAGAGCAATAGTTGTTGTAGTAGTAGAAGTAGAAGTAGTAGTAGTCGTAATCATAGTAGTAGTTGTTGCAAGAGTAGTAGTAGTTGTTGTTGTTGTTGTAGTCATAGTAGTTGGAGCAGTAGTAGTAATAGTAGTAGTAGTAGTAGTAGTAGTAGTTATGGTACTAGTAGTAGTACTAGTAGTCATAGTAGTAGTAGTAGGAGATGTAGTAGTACTAGTAGTAGAAGTATTAATCGCAGGAGAGAGCGAAGGAGGAGGAGCAGTACTAGTAATAGAAGCAGCAGCAGCAGTAGTAGTAGTTATTGTTGTTGTAGTAGTTGAAGTAGAAGTATCAGTAGTAGTAGTAGTAAGGGTCGGAGTAGTAGCAGTAATAGTAGTATTTGTAATTGTAGTAGTAGTAGGAGTGCTAGCAATAGTAGTAGTAGTAGCAGAAGTAGTAGTCGAGGTAGTAGCTGTAGTTATAGCAGTAGTAATTATTGTAATAGTTAGATTAGTAGCAGCGATTGCGGGGGCCGCAGCAGTAGTAGTAGCGGTTTTAATAGTGTAATATTAGTGGTAGCAGTCTCAGTAGTAGTAGTAGTAGCTGTATTAGTAGCAGTAGTAGCAGCAGCAGTAGTAGCAGTAGTAGCTATAGTAGTAGTTGGAGTAGTAGTTGTTGCAATAGTAGTAGCTATACTAGTAGTAGTACTAGTTGTAGTAGGAGTATCAGGCAAAGTGGCTGTATTTGTTGCAGTATAAGTGGTTGTACTAGTAGTAATTGTAGAAACTATTTCAGTAGCAATAGTAGTCATAGCAAAAGTAGTGGTAGTAGAAGTAGTGGTAGTAATAGTAGTAGTAGTAGTGATAGTAGTAGTGATAACTGGACTAGTAGTAGCAGTAGCAGCCGTAGTAGCCGTAGCAGTGGTATTAGTCATGGTAGGAGTAGTTATAATAGTAGTAGTAGTGGCAGTAGTAGTATTAGTAGTAGTAATATTAGTAGTTGTGGGAGTAGTTGTAATCCTAGTAGTAATAGTAGTACAAGTAGTAGTAGTAGCATTAGTAGCAGTGATAGCAGTAGTACTAGTGGTAAAAGGACTAATTGTAGCAATAGTAGTAGCAGTAGCAGTAGCAGCAGTAGTAGTCATAGTACTAGTAGTGTTAGTCATACTAGTAGTAGTAGTAGTAGTCGTAGTAGTTATTGTAGTAGTAGAAGTAGCAACAGTATTTGTAGTACTAGTAGTAGTGACAGTAGTAGCAGAAGTAGAAATACCAGTAATAATAGTAGTAGTAGAAATAGTTGTAGTAGTAGTTGTTGTTGTAGTGGTAGTAGTCATCGTAGTAGTAGTGGTGGTGGTAATAGTAGTAGTAGTAGCAGTGGTGGAGGTAATAGCGGTTGTAGAAGTAGTAGTGGTCGTAGTACCAGCAAGAGAAGTTGTAGTTATAGTAATCATAGTGGTAGTAGTAGCATGTGTAGGGGTATTAGTAGTTGTTGTTGTTGTAGTTGTAGTCGTAGCAGTTGTCGTAGTAACAATAGTTGCAGTAGTAGTTGTGGTAGTAGTAGTAATAGCAAAAGTAGTAGCAGTAATAGGAGAAGTAGTATAAGTAGTAGTTTTAGTGGTAGTAGATGTTGTAGTAGCTGTAGTAGTAGTTGTTACAGCAGCAGTAGTAGTAGCAGTCGTAGTGGTATTAGTAGTAAGAGTATTAGTAGTAGTAAATGTGGTAGTACCAATGGTAGTAGTGCTTGTAGTAGCAGCTGGAGGAGGAGGAGGAGGAGGAGGAGCAGTAGTAGTAGTAATAGTAGTAGTAGTTGTTGTTGTTGTAGTAGAAGCAGTAGTATCAGTCACAAATGTTGCATAGTAGTAGTAGTAGTGGTAGTAATAGTAGGAGTAGTAGCAGTAGCATTTGTAGTATTAGAAGTAGTTATAGTAGTAGTAGTCACTATTGCTGAGGTTGTAGTAGTGCCAGTAGTTATAGTTGTTGTTGAAGTAGTAGTAGTAGCAGTAGTAGTAGGAGTAGTTGTCGTACTAGTAGTTGTACTGGCAGTAGTATTAGTAGTAGTTGTTGTTTCTGTAGTAGTTTGAGTAGGGGTAGCAGTAGTAGGATGGTAGAAGTAGTATGAGTTGTAGTAGGAGTAGTAGTAGTAGCTGTAGTAGTGGAAGTAGCTGCAACAGTAGTTGTGGTAGCAGCAGCAATAGTAGTTGTAGTAGCAGCAGCAATAGTAGTTGTAGTGGTAGTGGTAGTAGTATAAATTGTAGTGGTAGTAGTAGTTGTTGTAATAAGACTAGTAGTAGTAGCAGTAGGAGTAGTATTTGTAGTAGTAGTAGTAGTAGTAGTAGCTATAGTAGTATCAACAATTGTTCTAATATTACTAGCAGTAAGAGAGAGTAGCAGGACCAGTAGCAGTAGCAGTAGTAGTAGTAGTAGTAGCTGTGGTTGGAGTAGTAGGAATAGTAGTAGTAGTTGTTGTTGTAGTAGTAGTAGCAGCAACAGTAGTAGTAGTAGTAGAAGTAGGAGCAGTAGTAGTAATAGTAGTAGTAGTAGTAGTAGAAGTAGTAGTAGTAATAGCAGTAGCGGTAGTGGCAGTTGTACTTTTGGTAGTGTAATAGTAGCAGCAGCAGTAGTCGTAGTAGTAGCAGTTGTTGCAGTAGTAGTAGTAGTAGAAGTAATAGTTGTCATAGTAGTAGTAGTAGTAGCAGTAGCAGACTGGTAGTATTGGTACGACTTGTAGTAGTAGTAGTAATAGTAGTAGGACCAGTAGTAGCAGTAGAAGTAGTAGTAGTAGTTGTTGTTGTAGTAGTAGTAGTAGTAGTCATAGTGTAGTAGTTGCAGAAGTAGTTGGAGTAGTAGCAGTGGTATAAAGAGTAAAGGTAATTGTAGTAGTACTCATAGTAGTAGTCGTAGTGGATGTTGTAGTACTCGCAGTAGTAGTAGTAGTAAAAGCAGGGGGAAGGGGAGGAGGAGGTGCAATACTAGTAGTACCGGCAACCATAGTAGTGGTAGCAGAAGTAGTAGTAGTAGCAGTTGAAATAGTAGTATCGGTAGTGGTAGTAAGGGGAGTAGCTGTAGAGCAATATCAGTATTTGGATTAGTACTAGTAGTAGTACTAGTATTAGTAGTAGCATTAGTATTATTAGTAGTAGTAGCGGTAGTAGTCATAGCTATTGTTGTTGTTGTAGTACTAGTAGTCGTAGTGGTAGTAGCAGCAAAAGTGGCAGTAGTAGTAGCAGCAGTAGTATTAGTAGTAGCTGCAGTAGTAGTAGTAGCAGTATTTGTAGTTATAGTAGTAGTAGTAGAAGTAGTAATAGTCGTAATCATAGAAGTAGTAGTAGCACGTGTAGTAGTAGTAGTAGTAGTTGTTGTTGTTATTGTTGTAGTCGTAGTGGTTGCAGTTGTAGTAGTAACGGTAGTTGTTGGAGCAGTAGTAGTAGTAGTGGTCATAGTAGTAGAAGTAGTAGCAGTAATTGGAGAAGTAGAAGTAGTAGTAATAGCAGGAGGAGAAGGAGGAGGAGGAGCAGTACTAGTAGTAGCAGTTGTTGTTATAGTACTAGTAGTAGCAGCAGTTGAAGTAGTGGTATTAGTAGTAGTAGCAAAGGTAGTAGTGTCACAGTAATAGTAGTAATAGTAGTAGTAGTTGTAGCAGTGGTACTAGTATTATTAGTAGCAGTCATACTAATAGTAGTAGTAGCAATAGTATTAGTTGTAGTAGTAGTAGTAGTAGTAGTAGTAGTAGTTGTGTTAGTAGTAGTAGTAGTAGTAGTTGTAATAGTAGTAGTAGCAGAAGTAGCAATAGTACTTGCAGTAGTAGTATTAGTAGCAGCCGTAGTAGTAGTAGTAGTAGCAGCTGTAGTAGTAGTGGTAGCAATAGTAGTAGCCATATTAGTAACAGCAACAGCAGTAGTATTAGTAGTAATAGTAGTAGTAGGAGCAGTGATAGTAGCAATAGTAATAGTTATACTAGTGGTAGTAGCAGTTGTAGTTGCTGTATCAGCCGCAATGGTTGTATTTGTTGCAGTATAAGTAGTAGTACTATAGTAATAGTAGTAGCTATTGCAATTGCAATAGTAGTTCTAGTAGTCGTAGCAGAAGTAGTAGTAGTAAAAGTAGTAGTAGCAATAGTAGCAGTAGTAGTAGTGGTAATAGCAACAGCAGTAGTAGTGGTAATAGGACTACTAGTAGATGTAGTAGTAGTAGTAGTCATTGTAGGAGTACTTATAGTAGTAGTAGTAGCAGTAGTAGTAGCATTAGTAGTAGTAATTGTAGTAGTTGTTGGCATAGTAGTACTGCAAGTAACAGTAGTTGTAGTAGCAGTGTAGTAATCGTAGCAGCAGTGGCTGTAGCAGAGGAAGTGCTAGTAGTAGTAGTACTAGTAGTTGTAGTAGTTGCATTAGTAGCAGTGGTTGCAGGTGTACTAGTAGTAAAAGAACTAGTTGTAGCAATAGTAGTAGCAGTAGGAGTAACAGCATTAGTCGTAGTAATAGTAGTAGTAGTAGTAGTAGTAGTAGTAGTAATAGTAGTAGTATTAGCAGAAGTAGTAGCAATAATAGGAGTAGTAGTTGTTGTAGTTTTAGTAGCAATAGAGTGAGTAGTAGTAGTAATAGTAGTAGTTGCAGTAGTAGTAGTAGTGGCAAGAGTAGTGTTAGTAGTAGTAGCAGTAGTTGTAGTAAACATGGCAGTACTAGTAGTAGTAGTGCTAGTAGTAGTAGGAGGAGTAGTAAAAGTTGTAGTAGTAATAGCAGTACTAATGGTAGTAGTAGTAGTGGTTGTAGTAGTAGTATTAGTAGTAGTTGTAGTAGTAGTAGTAGTAACAATAGTAGTAATAGCAGTAGGAGGAGTAGTAGTAGTAGTGGTAGTAGCAATTGTAGTATTAAAAGTAGTAGTAGTAGTAGTAGTAGTCGCTATAGTAGAGGTAGTAGCAGTGCCGGTAGTTGTAGTCGTTGTAGTAGTAGTAGTTTTTGTAGTAGTAGTATAAGTGGTAATAGTAGCAGCAGCAGTAGTAGTAGTCCAAGTAGTAGTATTGTTAGTAGTACTAGTGGCAGTAGTAGCAATAATAGAAGTAGTAGCAGTAGTAGCAACAGTAGTAGTTGTAGTAGTAGTGTAGTAGTAGTGCAATAATAGTAGCAATAGCAGTAGTTGTAGACGTAGCAGTAGTACTACTAGTAGTAGTAGTCATAGCTGTCGTTGTAGGAGTAGTAGTAGTAATCATAGCAGCGGTAGTAGTAGTTGCATTAGTAGTTGTTGTAGTAGTTGTAGTAGTGGTGTAGTTGTAATACTGGTAGTCGTAGTAGTATTATCAGCAGTTGCAGTTTCTGTGGTAGTAGTTATTGTAGTAGTAGTAGTTACAGTAGTAGCCGTAGTAGTACTAGTAGATAGTAGTAATAGGAGTTGCAGTAGTAACAGTAGTAACAGTAGTAGGTGTACCAATAGAAGTAGTAGCAGTAGTTGCAGTAGTAGTAGAAGCTATAGTAGTATTAGGAGTAGTAGAAGTACTGGTGGCAGTGGCAGCAGAAATAGCAATAGTAGAAGAAAAAGCAATAGTAGTAGTAGTGGTATTAGTAGTCATAGTATTAGCAGTAGTAGTGGTAGTAGCAGTAGTAGAATAGGAGTAGTAGTTGTAATACCAGTAGTAGTTGTAGTAGTAGTAGTAGTAGCAATAGTAGCAGTAGTGGTAGTAGGCGTAGTATTATTAGTAGTAGTAGTAATAGCAGAATAGGAGTAGTAGTTGAAATAACAATGGTGGTAGTAGTTGCAGTAGTTGTTGCAGTAGCTGTGGCAGTGGTAGTAGTAGCAGCAAGAGTAGTAGCAACAATAATAATAACAGTAGTCACAGTAGTGATAGTAGCAGCAGTAGTAGCAGTTCTAGCAATAGGATAGCGACAGTAGAAGCAAAAGCAATAGTAGTAGTAGTAGTATTAGTAGTAATAGTATTAGCAGTAGTAGTGGTAGTAGCTGTAGTAGTAGTAGTATTTGTTCTAGTAATAGTATTTGTTCTAGTAGTAGTAGTTGTAGTAGTAGTAGTAGTAGCAATAGTAGCAGTAGTGGTAGTAGGCGTAGTATTATTATTAGTAGTAGAAGTAGCAGAATAGGAGTAGTAGTTGAAATAACACTGGTGGTAGTAGTCGCAGTAGTTCTTGCAGTAGTTGTGGCAGTGGTAGTAGTAGCAGCAACAGTAGTAGCAACAATAATAATAACAGTAGTCAGAGTAGTGATTGCAGCAGCAGTAGTAGTAGGAGAAGTAGTGATAGTATCAACAGAAGCAGCAGCAGTAGTAGCAGTTCTAGCAATAGGAAAAGTAGTTATAGTAGTAGGATAAGTTGGTATAGTAGTAGTAGTAGTGATCGCAGCAGCATTAGTAGCAGCAGCAGGAGCTGTAGTTTTAGCTAAAGTGGTAATAGTAGTACTAGTACTAGTTGCTGCAGCAGTGGTAGTAGTACCAACAACAACTACAGTAGCAGTAGTGGTAGTGGTAGTAGAAGTAGTTGTAATAGTAGTAGTTGCAGTAGTTGTAGTTGTCACAACTATATTAGAGCAGTAGTACGGTGATACTAGTAGCAGCCACAATTGTAGTAGTAGTTGTCGTAGTAGTGCAAGTAATAGTAGTAGTAGTCGTAGTAGTAGTATTAGCAGTAGTAGTAGTAGTAGTAGTCAAAGTAGAAGTTTTAGTAGTAGCAATAGTACTAGTAGTAGTAGTAGTAGTAGTAGTAGTTGAAGAAGTAGTACTAGTAGCAGTAGTAGTAGAAGTAGTTACAGTAGTAGTAGTAGTAGTTGCAGCAGCAGTAGCAGCAGCAGCAACAGTAGTAGTAGTAGTAGTAGGAGGAGGAGGAGGAGGAGGAGGAGGAATAGTAGCAGCAGTGGTGGTGGTGGTAGTAGTAATAGTAGTAGTAGCAAAGGTAGTAGTAGAAGCACTAGTTATAGCAGCAGTAGCTATAGTAGCAATAGCATTTGAAGCAATGGTAGTAGTAGTAGTAGTAGTGGCAGTTGAAGACATACTAGCAGTAGCAGTACTATAAGTAGCAGCTATAGCAGTTGTAGTAGTGGTGGTGGTAGTAGTAGTTGTTCTACTAGTAGTATTTATTATAGTAGCAGCAGTTGTGGCAATACTAGTAGTAGTAATAGTAATAGCAAAAGTAGTAGCAATAGTACTAGTAGTAGTATTAGCAGAAGTAGTCGCAGTTGTAGTAGCAGCAGTAGTAGTCGTAGAAGTAGTAGGAGTACTAGTATTATTAGTAGCAGCAACAACAACAACAATAAAAGTAGTAGTAGCAGCAGTAGTAGTTGTAGTAGTAGTCGTTGTAGTAGCAACAGTAGTAGTAATAGTAGTCGAATTAGTAGCTACAGAAGCAACAACAATAGTAGTAGTAGTATTGGTCGTAGTAGTAGCAGTTATAGTAGTAGCAGTAATAGTAGTAGCAATAGGAGTAGTTGTCGTAGTCGTTTCTATAGTAATAGTCATAATAGCAGCAACAACAACAATGGTAGTAGAAGTTGCAGTAGTAGTAGTAGATGTAGTAAAAATAGCTACTGTTGTACTAGTGGTGGTACTACTAGTAGCAGTTGTAGTAGCAGTCGAAGTAGAAGTAGTAGTAGTAATAGTAGTAGTAGCAGTAGTAGTAGTACTTGTAGTAATAGTAGTAGTAGTAGTAGTTGGAGTAGTAGTGGTAGAGTAGTAGGAATACGTGTAGGAGAAGGAATACAAGCTGGAGTAGTAGTACTTACAGTAGTAGTAGTTGTTGCAGTAGGAGTAGGAGTAGGAGTAGTATGTCATAGTAGTAGTAGTTGTTGTTGTTGTTGTTGTTGTTGTGGTTATTGTTGTTGTTGTTGTAGTAGTAGTAGTAGTAGCAGCAGTAGGATTATTTGTTGTGGTAGTAGTGGTAGTAGTAGTCGTAGTAATAGTAGTAGTAGAAGTAGTAGTAGCAGTCATAGTAATATTTGTACTAGTAGAAGTTGTTGGGGAAGTAGTAGTAGGAGTATTACTCAAAGTAGTAGTAGTAGTAGTACCAGAAGCAGTAGTATAATAGTGATAGCACTGGTAGTTGTAGTCATAGCAATAGTAGTAGTAAAAGTCGTAGTAGTAGTAATTATAAAAGTATTAGTTGGAGTAGCAGTAGTAGTAGCAGTAGTTATAGTAGTAGTAGTAGTTATAGAACTAGCGGTAGTAGAAGTGGTTGTGGTAGTAGTAGAAGTACTAGTAGCAGTAGTAGTAGTCATAGAAGTAGTACTACCACAGTAGTTGTAGTTGTAGTAGGAGTAGTAGTAGCAATAGTAGTAGTAGGAGTAGTAGGAGTAGTAGTAGCAATAGGAGTAGTAGGAGTAGTAGTAGCAATAGTAGTGGTAGTAGTAGGAGTAGTAGTAGTAGGAGTAGTAGAAGTAGTAGTTGTAGTAGTAGAAGTAATAGTAGCAGTAGTAGCAGTAGTAGCAGTAGTAGTAGTAGTAGTAGTAGTAGTAATCATAGTAGTAGTGGTGGTGGTAGTAGTTACAGGAATAATTACTGTAGTTGGAGTTGTAGTAGTAGTAGTAGGAGTAGCAGTGGCAACAGAAGTAGTAGAAGTATTAGCTGCAATAGCAATAGTAGTAATAGCAGTAGTAGTAATAGTAGTAGTAGTAATAGTAGTAGTAGTAACAGTAGTAGTAGTAGTAGTAGCAGTAGTCCTAGTAATAGTAGCTGAAACGTAATTGGAGTAGTAGTAGTTGTAGTAATAGGAGTAGTAGTAGAAATCGTGGTAGTGATAGCAGTAGCAGTAGTAGGAGCCATAGCAGTAGTAGTAGTTGCAGTAGTAGTAGTAGCAGCAGCAGCACTAGTAGTAGTAGTAGTACTAGTAGCAGTTGTAGCGGTAGTAGTAGAAGTTGTAGTAGTAGAGGTAGAAGTAGTCGTAGTAGTAGAAGTAGTAGTAGTAGTAGAAGTAATAGTAGGAGGCGTAGGTGTAGGAGTAGAGGTAGTATTAGTAGTAGCAGCAGTAGCAGAAGTACTTGGGAGTATTATTAGTAGTAGTTGAACTAGGAGTACGAGAAGCAAAAATAGTAGTAGCAGTAGTCTCAGTAAGAGTGGAAGTAGTAGTAGTAGTTGGAGTAGTAGCAGTTGTAGCAATAGTAGTTGTAGTAATAGGAGTAGTACTAGTAGTACTAGTAGCAATAATACTACTATTTCTACGGCAGCTACAACTGCTACTATTGCTGCTACTATTGCCACTATGACAACTATATCTACTACTACTGCTATAGCAACAATGACAGCTACCGCAGCTGCTACTGCTACTACAACTTTTAATATTGCTACTTCTACTACTACTACTACTGCAATCGCGACCACTATTACTCTTACTACCTCTGCTACTGCAACTGCTATAGCTACTGCTACTGATACTACTACTACTACTATTACTTCTACTACTACTGCTTGTACGACTGCTACTGCCACTACTACAACTACTCCTATTACTACTATAACAACAACAACTACTACTCCTAATACTCCTGCTACCACTACTACTACTACTTCTTCTTCTACTTTTACTACTCTTGCTACTACTACGACTACTACTACTACTACAACTACTACCACTGCAACTACTATTTCTACTACTCCTGCCCGTGCTATTACAACTATTATTCCCACTACAACTACAACAAATACCACTACCACAACTACCACTACAGCATCTACTACTATTACAACTACCACTCCTACTACTGCTACTAATATTACTATAACAACTACTAATGCTACTATTCCTGCTACTACTACCATTACTACTGCTACTACTACTACTACTATTATTACTTCTAATACTACTACTCCTACTACTACTACTACTATGACCACCACTACTATTACTGCTGCTGCTACTACTACAACAACAACTATTACTATTGCCACAATTACTTTGACTATTACTACTACTACTACTACTACTGCTGCTGCTGATGCTGCTGCTGCTACTACTACCTCAACTACTACCACTACTATGACTACTACTACTAGCACTACTACTAATTCTGCTACTACTGCAACTATGACTATGCTACCTCCACTATCGCTACTCTGGCTACTACCACTACTGCTGCTGCAGCTGCTGCTCCTCCTACGGCTACTACTACTACTGTTACCACTACTTCTACTACAACTACTACAGCTACTACTACGACTGCTACTACTATGACTACTAGTACAACTACTACTGCTACCTCTATTACTACTACTACTACTACTACTACTATTACTACTACTACTATTACTACTACTACTACTACCTACTACTACTACTACTACTATTACTACTACTACTACTACTACTCTGGCGACTACTACTACAACAACAACAACAACTACTACTACTATAGCTGGAACTGCTATGACGACATGTGCTACTATAATTACTACTCCATCTACTACTACTACTATTACTACTGCTGCTACCACTACTACTACTCCTATTATAACTGCTACTACAGCGACTACTACTACTAATTCTATTGCTACTACTACTACTACTACAATTGTTACTATTACTACTACTATCACTACTGCTACTACTACTGCTACTACTGCTACCTCTACTACTACCACTGCTACTGCTACTGCTGCAGCTACTTTAGCTACTATTACTACTGCTGCTGTGGCTGCTGCTCCTGCTACTGCTGCTACTATTACTACTATTGATGATACAACAACTATGATTACAATTACTACAACTACTACTTCTAGAACTACTACTACTCCTCCTCCTCCTCCTCCTACTACAATTACTACTACTATTATTACTTCTACTACTACTACTACTACTACTACTATTGTTGTTGCTACTATTACTACTATTATTAATACTACTACTACGATTGCCACTATTACTACTATTACTACTACTACTACTATTACTACTACTATTATTACTCCAGCTACTATTACTACTACTACTACTATTACTGCTGCTACTACTACAACAACGGCTACAGCTACCGCTAGTGCCACTACTGCTACCATAACAATAACTATTGCTTTACTATTACAACTTTTGCAGTTGCCGCTACCACTACTACTAGTGCCACAATTGTTGCTGCTACTGCTATTACGACATCTACTACAACTACTACCTCTAGTACTACCACTACACTGACTTCTACAACAACTGTGACTGCTACCACAACAACAACAACAACTACTACTACTGCTACAGCTACTGCTACAACTATTACTACTCATACTACTACTACTACTCATACTACTACTGCTACTTCTACTACATCTGCTACAACAACTAATACTTCTACTATTGCTACTACTACTGTTACTGCTACTGCTACAGCTGCTACTTCTCCTACTACTACTACCTCTGCTACTACTACTATCGCTTCCATTAATAAGAATACTACTACTACTACTACCGATACTACTAATTCTACTAATACTAATATTGTTGCAACTACTACTATGACAACTACAACTACTACTACTTCTGCTACTATAACTGCTACTTCTAGGACTACTACTCTGGCTACTACTGCTGTTACGACTGCTGCTGCTGTTCCTACTTCTACTACTTCTACTACTACTACTACTGTTGTTACTACTACTGCTACTGCAATTGCTGTCGCTACTACTACTACTACTACTACTACTCCGACTACTACTGCTACTCTTACTGCTACTCTTACTACTACTACTACTACTACTACTACTACTACTACTACTACTACTACTACAACAACTATTACTATTGGTACTACTACGACTATTGCTACTAATAGTACTACTACTACTTCAACTACTACATGACTATTACTACTACTACAACTATTACTATTGATACTACTATGACTACTGTTACTAATAGTACTACTACTACTTCAAATACAACATGACTACTACTTCTACTACTTTTACTACTATGGCTACTGCTATTGCCACTGCTGCTACTGCTACTACTACTACTACTATGGCTACTACTATTGCTACTACTGCTGCTACAACTCCTGATATAGCTACTACTGCTACTGCAGCTACTACTGCTTCTATAACTATGACTACTGTGGTTACTAGTACTGCTACTACTACTATACAACTACTACTGCTACTACTTTTGCTGCTACCACTACTACGGCTACATCTACTATTACTACTACTACCACTACTACTGCTACAACAACTATTACTTCTACCACCACTACTACTACTACAACTACTGTTGTTGTTGTTGCTACGACTACGTCTCTTACTACTAATAATACTGCTTTTACTACTACGACTAATGCTACTACTGCTTTTACTACTACGACCACTACTATGTCTACTACTACCTCCACTACGGCCACTACTACTGCTACTACTACTACTACTACTACTACTGCTCCTATTAGACCTGCAACTACAACAACAACAACTACTTCTGCTACTCCTACTACTACAATAACAGCAATTATATCCACTGCGGCTACTACTACCACTGCTACTTCTACTACTTCTGCTACTTTCGCTACTACTACATCTCCGACTACTACTACTACTACTAGCACTACTGCTACTACTTATTCTCCAACTACTACTTCTACTAGGACTACCACTACTAGTACTAGTGCTATGAGTGTTGCTACTACTACTACTGCTACAACAACTACTACAACTACTACGACTTCTACTACTTCAGCTACAACTACTAATACGACGACTACGACAACTGCTACTACTTTCACTACAACTACCCCTACTTAGCTACTACGGCCACTGCTACTACTGCTGCTGCTGCGGCTGCTACAGCTACTATTGCTACTACTACTGCTACTACTGCTACTACGTCTATTACTATTGTACTATTTCTACTACAACTACTGCTACAGCTACTGCTACTACTATTGTTGTTGCTTTTACTCCTACTACCTACAAGTACTACTGCTACTGCTACTGCAGCTACTACTGCTTCTATAACTATGACTACTGTGGTTACTAGTACTGCTACTACTACTATACAACTACTACTGCTACTACTTTTGCTACTACCACTACTACTGCTACATCTACTATTACTACTACTGCTATTAGTACTACTACTGCTACAACTACTATTACTTCTACCACCACTACTACTACAACAACTGCTGTTGTTGTTGTTGCTACGACTACGTCTCTTACTACTAATAATACTGCTTTTACTACTACGACTACTGCTACTACTGCTTTTACTACTATGACCACTACTATTTCTACTACTACCTCCACTACGGCCACTACTACTGCTACTACTACTGCTACTACTACTACTGCTCCTATTAGACTTGCAACTACAACAACAACTACTACTTCTGCTACTCCTACTACTACAATAACAACTATTATATCCACTGCGGCTACTACTACCACTACTACTTCTACTACTTCTGCTACTTTCGCTACTACTACATCTCCAACTACTACTACTACTACTAGCACTACTGCTACTACATATTCTACAACTACTACTACTTCTTGGACTACCACTACTAGTACTAGTGCTATGACTGTTGCTACTACTACTACTGCTACAACAACTACTACAACTACTACTACTTCTACTACTTCTACTACTTCTGCTACAACTACTAATACGACGACTACGACAACTGCTACTACTTTCACTACAACTACCCCTACTTAGCTACTACGGCCACTGCTACTACTGCTGCTGCTGCTGCTGCTGCTGCGGCTGCTACAGCTACTATTGCTACTACTACTGCTACTACGTCTATTACTATTGTACTATTTCTACTACAACTACTGCTACAACTACTACTACTACAATTGTTGTTGCTTTTACTCCTACTACCTACAAGTACTACTGCTACTACTACTACTAGTACTACTGTTAATACTACTACCGCTACTACTACTACTACCACTACAACTACTGCTTCTACTATCGCTATTGCTACTACTATTGTTACTGCTACTAGAACTACTTCTACTACCTCAGCTACTACTGTTTCAACTGCAACAACAACTACTACAACTACTGCTACTACTATTATTACTTCTGCTACTACTGCTACAGCCCCGACTATTACTACTACTATTGCAACTACCGCTACTGCTGCTACTACTACTACAATCACTACTACTAATACTACTACTTCTACTGCAGCTACTACTCCTACTACTACTGCGACTACTACGACTACTACTATTACCACTGCAGTTACTACTACTACTACTACTACTACTACTACTACTACTACTACTACTACTACTTCTACCGCTACTTCTGCTACTAGTTCTACTACTATTGTTGCTGCTACTGCTACTACTGCTCATACAACTTTTTCTACTACTACTTCTACAACTTCTATACTAGCACTACTAGCACTACTCCTACAAATTCTGCTGCTACTCTGACTATTTTTAGTACTACTACTAATACTGCAACTACTGCTACTACTACTACTACTACTACTACTACTACTACTACTGGTACTACTACTACTACTACCACCACCACAATGACTACCAATACTCATACTACTGCCCCTACTCCAACTCCTACTACTACTACTAGTACTACCACTACTACTAGTACTACTACAACAACAACTACTACTACCACCAATCTTACTACTACTACTACTACTACAACTACTACTGCTACCACCAGTCTTACTACAACTACTAAGACTACCATTACTACTGCTGCTGCTACTGCCACTACACCAACTACTTCAACTATTGCTACTACTACCGCCACTACTACTGCTGCTGCTACTACTAAACCTACTACTTCAACTATAGCAACTGCTACTACTACTTCTTCTGCTACTCCTACAACTACTACAGATAGAACTGTTGTAACTATAACTACTACTACGGTCGCTTCTACTACTACTACTTCTACTACAATGGCTACTACTACTACTGCTCCTATAACTACTACTGCTCCTACTACTACTCCTACTTCTGCTGCTGTCGCTGCGACAACAACAACAATAACAACAACAACTACTACTACTACTATTGCCACTGTTGCTAATACTACTACTACTAGTACTTCTACTACAACTACTACTACAACTACTACTACTGTTACTAGTACAACTGCTGTTGCTGTTACTACTGCTACTACTACTGCCACTACTGCTGCTACTACTTCTTCTACTACTGCTTCTTGTAATACTACTTGTACTACTACTACTACTGTTGTTGCTACTTCTACTATCTCTACTACTACTACAACTGCTGCTACTACTACTGCTACTGCTATTGTAGCTACTACTGCCACTACTACTGTTGTTGTTGCTGCTACTAATACTACTATAACAACAACAACAACTACTACTACTACTACTACTATTACTACTACTACTACTACTAATACTTCTACTATTACTACAACTGCTACTACTGCTGCTACTACTACAGTGTTACAACTACACATACTAGTACTACTTCTACTACTACCACTGTTACTACTAAAACTGCTACTACTACTACTACTACTACTTCTGTTATTATTACTACAATAACTACTACTACTGCTGTTAGTGCCACTACTACTACTACTACTATTACTACTTCTACAACTGCTACTATTGCTACTTCGGGTACTACTACTGCTACTACTATTACTTCTACAACTGCTACTACTGCCACTTTGGGTACTACTAGAAATGGTACTACTACTGCTGCTGCTACTACTTCGGGTACTACTACTCCTAGTCCCACTACTACTTCTGCTACTACTACTACTTCTACAAATGCTACCACTGCTACCTCGGACACTACTACTACTGCTCCCACCGCTACTACCACTACTGCTACAACTGCTACTTCTGCTACTACTACTACTCCTACAACCACTATTACTACTTCTACAACTACAACCACTACTATCATTCCAACTACTGCTACATTTATTAATGCTAGTACAACTACTTCTACTACTACTACTATTACTACTACTAATACTACTAGTATAACTACTGCTACAATTACTACAAATACTTCTACTACTACTAGTACTACTACTGCTACTACAGCTGGTGCCGCTATTGCTATTACTGGTACTACTACTTCTGCTACTACAAATTCTACTACTATAGCTACGTGATTGCTGCTACTACTTCTACTACGACTACATCTGTTATGTCGACTGCTACAACTACTACAACAACTACAACAACTACAACAACTGCTACTACTACCACCAATACTACTACTACAACTACTAATATTACAGTAGCGGCTACTACTACTACTATTCCTACTACTGCTTCTGCTACAACAAGTGTTGAGACTACTGCTACTACTATTACTACTACTACTACTATTATTACTACTACTACTACTACTACTTCTACTACTACTACTATTCCTACTACTGCTTCTGCTACTACAAGTGTTGAGACTACTGCTACTACAATTACTACTACTACTACTATTACTACTACTACTACTACTACTACTTCTACTACTACTACTATTACTACTCCTATTACTACTACTACTGCTACTACTACTATAGCTAGAGTTACAACTATTGCTACTACATCAACTTCTGCTATTGCTACTACTACTGTTGCTACAGCTACCACTACTACTACTGCTACTACTACCACTGCTACTACTGCGACTACTACGACTACTACTACTACCACTACTATTTCTACTCCTATGACATCTACTTCTGCTACTACTACTATAGTGACAGCTACAACTATTGCTACTGCATCAACTTCTGCTACTGCGAATACTACTACAGCTGCTACAGCTACCTCTACTGCTACTGCTACTACTCTACTACTACTATCTCTCCCACTACTACTACATCTGCTACTACTACTTCAGCTGCTACATTTATTACTACTCCTGCTATAGTTACTACGACTACTTCTACTACTATTACTACTTCTACAACAACTACTACTGCTACTATGGCTCTTACTGCTACTACTGCTACTACTACTACGATTGCTACTATTGCTACATCTATTACTACTACAACTACTGCTACTTCTACTACAACTACTATTACTACTTCTTATAGTACTACTACTTCAACTACTACTATAACTACTTACACTAACATGCCTACTCCTTCTACTACTACTACAACTACTGCCACTACTACTACAACAACTACTACTACTCCTAGTACTACTACTCCTAAACCACCTACAACTTCTGTGACTACCTACTACTCCTAACACTCCTGCAACTTCGATGACTACAACTCCTCCTACTACTGCGACTACTGCTGCTACTACAATGACTAGTACTACTACTGCTACTACTACTACTATTATGACTACTTCTACTACTATTACTGCCCTAAACCATCGGACTACTACTACTATTAATTGTTCTAATACTTCTACTCCAAATACTCTTCCTCCTCCTACTACCACTAGTACTGCTACTACTGGTACTAATATTGCTACTACTACTACCGTTGAGTTGCTGCTGCTACTACTACTACTACTTCTACTACTAGTCCTGCTACTACTACTACTAATGCTACTACTACTGTTACTACTACTACTACTATTGCTACTACTGTTACTACACAACTGCCACAACTACAACTACTATTACTACTACTACTCCCACAACAACTACTATGACTTCTATTACATCTCCTTGTACTACTACTCCAACGACTACTACAATAACTAAAACAACTACTACTACTTTTACTTCAACTTCAATTACAACTACTACTGCTACTAGTCCATTAACTACTACTGCTACTACTACTACTATGAATACGACTACTACTACGAATACAACATTAACTACTACTACAACTAAAGATGCTGCTATTGAAGCTCCTATAACTACTACTATTACAACTACTACAACTACCGCTATTGCCACTCGTACTCCAAATCCTACTGATACTACTAATCCTTCAACGACTACTTCCCATACTCCAAATACTACTACTGCTACTACGACTCCTACTCCAACTCATACTACTAGCACTACTACTACTCCTAGAACTACTAGTACAACAATAACAACTGCTGCTACTTCTACTACTACCACTACTACTACTACTACTACCACTATTACTACTACTACCACTACTACTACAACGACAACTATAACAACTACTATAACTATTACTACTACTACTACCACTACTGCTACAACTACTACTACTGCTACTCATACTACTAATACTAACACTACTACTTCTACTGCTACAACTACTACCACTAATACTACTACTCCTAATACTACTTCTACTCCTACACCAACTCCGACCAGTACTCCTACTACTTCAACTACTACTACCACTACTATAGCTACTACTAGTACTATTACTACTACAATTATTACTATTGCTTCTGCTACTGCTACTACTACTACAATAACCACTACAACAACTATTACTACTACAACTACTACTTCTGTTACAACTACAACTACTACTACTGCGGCAACTACTGCACTACTACTACTGCTGCTACTGCTACTAGTACTACTACTACTATTACTATTGCAGCTACTGCTACCACTACTACTCCTAATACTTGTCCTACTAATTTCTCTACTAATACTACTGCAACTAATTTTGCTACTACTCTTACTACTGTTACTATTGCTACTACCGTTTCTACTACTACAATTGCCACAACAACAACAACTGCTACTACTGCTACTACTACTATAACTTCTACTGCTACTACTACTACTTCTGCTGCTGCAACAACAACAACAACTGCTGCTGCTACTAATACTACTACTGGTACTGCTACAACAACGACTACTCCAACTAATCCTATTAATACTACTACTACTACTACTACTTCTATTGTTGCTGTTGCTACTACTACTACTGCTACAACTTCTACTATTACTATGACTACTACTACTGCTGCTGTTGCTACTATTCTACTTCTACAAAATCTACTACTACTACTACTACTATTATGACTACTTCTACTACTACTTCTACTCCTACTACTACTACTACAACAACAACTACCACTCCTAATCCAACTCCGGCTACTACTTCTACTACCACAGCTACTACTACTACCATATATATGACTACTACTACTGAAACTATGACTACTACTACACCTAATACAACAAAAACAACAACAACAACTACTACTATTACTACAACTGCTACTACTACTACTATTACGACTATTCCTACTGCTACTACTTGTACTATTTGTTGTACTAATACTACTACTCCAAACACTCCTACTACCACTACTACTAGAACTACTGCAACTGCTATTGCTACTACTACTACTACTACTACCACCACCACCAGTACTACTACTACTAAAACTAAAAATATTACTAGTACTCCTACTACTACTACTACTCATCCTACTTCTACACCTACGGCCAGTACTACACCTACTACTACTATTGCTGCTATTGCTACTAATATTACTACTACTACTACTACTACTCCATCAACTACTGCTACTCATACTCCGACTACTACTACAACTACTAGTACAACAACAACAACAACAACAACAACGACAACAACAACAACAACTACTACTACTCCTGCTACTACTACTATTGTTGCTACTACTACTCCAACTACTACTACTCCAACTACTACTTCTTCTTCTACTACTACCACGACTATAGCAACTACTACTTTTGCTACTACTGTGACTACTACTATCGCAACTACTATTACAACTACTACCACAACTACTACTTCAACTACGACTACTACTTCTAGTACTAATTCTAGTAATACTAACACTACTACAACTACTCCTACAACTACTACCACTATTACTACTACTCTGACTACTACCCCTACTCCTACACCTACTCTGACTACTACTCCTAATACTTCAAATACTACTACTACTACTTCCACTGCTATTACTAGTACTATTACTACTACTACTATTAGTGCTGTTGCTGCTTCACCTACTACTACTACTATTACTGTTGCAACTACTACTACTGTTACAAGTACTGGTACTACTGTTGTAGCTACTACTACACTACTACTACCACCACCACCACTACTACTATTATTGTTGTTGCTGCTACTACTACTATTGCTTCTACTAGGTCTCCTACTACAACAACTACTGCTACACATACTACAGCTACAATTGCTTCTATTGCTTCTACTACTACTACTACAACAACAACTACTACTACTAACATTACATGTAATATTAATACTACTACTGCTGCTGCTACTGCTGCTACATTTGCTACTGCTACTGCTATTACTACTTCTACTTCTACTTCTACTGCTGTTGCTGCTGCAGCTACTACAACAACTGCTGCTGCTGCTGCTACTACAACAACAACAACTACTGCTACTACTAACACTTCTACAACTACTATTACTACTACAATAACTACTCCTACTAATCCTATTACTACAACTACTACTATGATTTATACTACTACTACTACTACTACTTCTATTGCTGTTGTTGATTCTACTACTACTGCTGTTGCTACTACTTCTACTACTACTACTGCTATTTCTACTGCTACTACTTCTACTAGTACTACAACTACTACTACTACTACCACTCCTACTACTATTACTACCTCTACTCCAATGACTACTACTAAACTACAACTACTACTGCTTATAGAATTGGTACTACAAGAATAACAACAACAACAACAACAACAACAACAACTACTACTACTACTACTACTCCTACAACTACTACTAGTATAATTGCTGCTTCTAGTACTCCTACCGATACTACTACCACTACAACAACCACTCCTACTCTAACTCAGACTCCTAGTACAACTACTACAACTACTACTGCTACCACCACCACTACTACTACTACTTGTACTACTATTACTCCTACTACTACTACTACTACTACTACTACTACTACTACTACAACGACTACTACTACTACTACTACTATTACAACAACTACTACTACAACTACCACTCCTACTCCAACTCAGACTACTACTACTACTACTACTACCACAACTACTCCACCACCACCACCACCACTACTACTACTTGTACTACTACTACTCCTACTATTACATCTACTACTACTGCTACTACTACTACTCCTACTACTACTACTACTACTACTACTACAACTACTATTACGACTACTACTCCTACTACTACTACTCCTCCTAATATTACTCATACTAATACTACTACTCCAAACACTCCTCCTACTACTACTACTACAACTACTGCTACTCTTACAACAGCCACAACTGCTATTACTACGACTATTATTACTACTACTACTACTACAATTCTTGCTAGTACTACGACTACTACTACTACTACAACAACTACTAAGACTACTACTGCATTGCTATTAGTACAACTGCTAGTACTACTACCACTATGACAACTACTACTACTGTTGCTTCTACTCCTACTACTACTACTACTACTACGACTTCTAGTATTGCTATAACTACTATTACTATTGCTGCTCTTGCAGCTCCAATTACTACTACTTCTACTTCTAATACTGATACTACCACCACGACTACTACTAATAATACTGATACTACTATTACTACTACTACTACTACTTCTACTACCAGTATAATGGCTGCAAATACCACTCCTCCTCTTGCTTGTACTTATACTACTAATACTTACACTACTACTCCTACTCCTACTCCTACTCCTACTCCTACACCTATTGCCACTACTACCCCTCCTACAACTATTGCTGCTGTTGCTACTAAAACTACTACTAATCCTAATAGTCCTACGACTCCACCTACAATTACTACTACTACTATTATTTCTACTACTTCTACCACCACCACTACTACTAATACTAGTACTATAGCTACTACTCTTGCTCCAACACCTATACTTACTACTACTACTACTATGACAACAACAACAACTACTACTGCTACTACTACAACTGCGACAACTACTATTGCTACTACTCCTACTCCTACTATTGCAATAACTATTACTACTACTGTTCTATTACTACAACTACAATAATGACCACTACTACAATTACTACTACTACTACAACTACTTCTTCTTCTATTAATACTAGCACAGCTACTGCTACTACTACTACAATTACTACTTCTAACACTGCTAGTACTACTACTGCTACTATTGCTCCTGCTGCTACTACTACTACTACTACAACTACTACTTTTGCAACTGCTAATTCAACTACTACAACTATGACTCATGTTGCTACTACTTATGCTACTTCAACTGCTACAACTAGTACTACAACTGCTACTACTACTACCACTACTACTACTGCTTCTTCTTCTACTACTACTATTACTATAGCGGATACAACAACAACTACTACTTCTATTGCTGCTTCTACTACTACTACTGCAAGAATTACTGCTACTACTTCTGCTACTACTACTACTATAGCAACTACTATTGCTACGACTACCACTACAATTACTACTACTGCGACTAATGCTACTGCTACTACTATTACTACTACTAGTTCTTCTAATACTATAACAACTACTACTACTGTAACCACTGCTACTATGACTACTACTACTGCTACTAGTGCCACTACTACTATTACTACAACTACTACTATTGCTGCTACTACTACTACTATTATTTGTTCTACTACTACTTCTACTATTGCTGCTGCCACTGCTGCCATTGTTGCTACCACTAATACTACTACTGCTGGTACTATTACTTCTAGTACAGCAGCAACTACTACTACCAATACTGCTTCTACCACTACTGCTACAACAACTACAACTGCTACCACTTCTACTACCACTACTACTTTTGTTGCTTCTACCACAACTACTAATACAACTACTACTACCAGTACTGCAACGAATACTACTTCTACTATTGCTGCAACTACTGCTACTTCTACTACCACTACTACTGCTACTACTGCAGCTGCGGCTGATGCCTCTGCCACTTCTACTCTTCCTGCTGCTATGAGTACTATGAGTATGACTACTTCTCAAACTACTACTACTGCTGCTATAATTACTTCCACTAGCACTACGATAACCACTACTTTTAGTACTATTCCTACTACTACTCCCATTGCTACTCCTACTACGACTACGACTACTACTGCGACTACTACTACTATCACTCTGTTGATGCTGCTCCTACTACTACTATGACTCCTACTACATCTCCAACTACTACTACAACAACTACGACTCCTACTACATCTCCAACTACTACTACAACAACTATGACTCATACTATATCTCCAACTACTACTACAATAACAACGACTCCTAACACTCGTACTGCTACTTCTACTAGTACAACCGCTATTGCTGATGTTGCTACTACTACTACAACTGCTACAACCAACACTATTAATACTACTGCTGCTGCTACTGCTACTACTACTACTACAACAACAACAACTACAACTACTACTGCTACCACTACACCTACTACTACTATCACTACTGCTACTACCACTACTACTACTACGGTGACAACTACTAATACAACTACTATTACTATTGATACTACAACCCAAACTACTACTACTACTACTACTGCAACAACTGCTACTACTACTACAACTACCACTACTACTACTACTACTACTCTTAATACCCCAACTACAACTTCCACAACAACTACTACTACCACTATTACTATAACTATGACTGGTACTACTGGTAGTACTACTGCTACTGCTACAGCAACTAGTACTAATACTTTTCCTACAACTGCTGCTAATTCTACTACCACTACTCCTCCTAATACTACAACTTCAACTCCGACTACTACTACTCCTACAACTACTATTACTATGACTATGACTACTACTACTACTACTCCTACCACTACTACTACTACAACTACTACTCAACTACTACAACTACTTCTATTACTACTACTACTACTACTACTACTAATTGTACTGCTACTACTACTATAATTCTACTCCTACAAAAACTACTACTACAACAACTACTACTACTAATTCAATTACTAAAACTACTACTACTACTACTACGACTGTAACCATAGCTACTACTGCTACCACTACTACTATTGCTGCTACTCCTACTACTACTGCTACTACTGCTACTACTATTTCTACTACTACAACCACTACTACTCCTAATACTCCAACTACAACTATAAGAATTACTACTACGACTGCTAGTACTACTACTACTACTACAACAACAACTACTACTACTACTATTACTGCTACTGTTGTTGCTACTACTACTTCTACCACTCCTAATTTTTATACTATAGCTACCACTACTCCTAGTACTGCTATGACAACTACTACTAATGCTACTACTACTCCTAAGACTACTACTACTACAACTGCTGCTACAACTACCACTGCTACTACATTTACTACTGCCCCCCCCCCACCACCACTACTACTACTTCTGCTAAAACTACAACAACAACTACTACTACTTCTACTACTCCTGCCACTACTACTAATACTATTACTACTACTACTACTACTACTACTACTACTACTACTACTACTACTACTACTACTACTACTACTCCTACTACTACATTGATTACAACTACTACTGCTGCTACTGTGACTGCTACAACTACTAATACTAACACTAAGACTACTCTACTATGACTCCGATTACAACAACAACAACAAGAACTACTACTACTACTACTACTGCTGCTGCTACTTCTGCTACTACTACTACTACTACTACTACTACTACAACTACTACAATAATTACTACTACTACTACTAATATGAAAATAATAACAATAACTACTACTATTGCTACTATTACTACTACTAATCCTGCTACTGCTATAACCTCCACCATTACTACTATTACTACTACTACTACAAAATCAACAACTAATACTACTACTACTACTACTGCCACCATTACTACTAATACTATAACTACAACTACTACTACCAATATTACTACTACTACTACTACTACTACACCTATCCCTCTTTTCGCGTGCGTGCATGTATAGGAAACCCGCGATAAAGCTATTATGTGCACGCGTGCGAAAAGCGGGGTAGGCTACTACTGATCCTGCTACTACTACTACTGCTACAACTATAACTACTACAACATCTGCTACTACTGTTGCTTCTACTATAGCTACTTCTACTACCACAACGGGTACCATAACTATCATTACTTCTATAACTACTATCATCAGTACTACTAATGCCACCACTACTCCTACTACTACAACTACTGCAATAAGAATAACTACTACTACTACTACTGTGACTGACACTACTCCTAGTCCTACTTCTACTCCTACGACTGCCACTACAACTACTCTTACTACTACTACTCCTAATACAACTGCTACTAGTGATACTACTGCTCCTACTTCAACTTGTACAATAATTATTACTATTGCTATGAGTAGTGGTAGTAGTTGGAGATGTAGTAGTAGAAGCAGTAACAGTAGTTGAAGTAGAAGTAGTAGTAGTAGTACTTATTGAAGAAGTTGCAATTATTATAGCTATAGTAGTACTAGTAGTAGTCACCGTAATAGTCAAAGCAGGAGTAGCAGCAAAAGTAGTAGCGATAGTAGTATTTATAGTGGTTGTAGCAGTCATAGGATCCGTAGTAGTACTAGAAGTAGTAGCAAAAGTCATCGTGGTATCTGTAGTACAAGTAGTAGTAGTAGTTGGTGTAGTAGTAGCAGTTGAAGTAGTGGTCAAAGTAGTAGGAGTAACAACTATAGTAGTAGTAGTAGCCGAAGCTACAGTAGTTGTGGTAGTAGTAGTTGCAGTAGTAGGAGCAGTAGCAGTTGGTGTTCTTATAGCAGTAGTAGTTGTTGTTGGAGTGGTATTAAGAGAAGTTGTAGTAGTAGTACTTGTAGCAGTAGCAGAAGCAGCAGTAGCCAAAGTAGTCAGAGTGGAAGTAGTAGTAGGAGCTTTAGTAGTTGGGGAAGTAGTAGCAGTAGTATTGGAAGTGATAGCAGTAGTTGTAGTAGCTGTCGTAGTAACAGTAGTAGGAGAAGTAGGAGAAGTGGCAGTAGTAGTAGCAGTAGCGGTAGTAGTAGCAGTAGCAGTAGTAGTAGTAGTAGTGGCAGTAGTAGCAACAATTGCAATAGTAGTAACAGTAGTAGAAGTAGAAGGAGTAGTAGTAGTAGTTGCAGTAGATATAGTGGCAACATTAGTAACAGTCACTATGGTGGTAGCAGTAGTAGTAGTAGTAGCAGTAGTAGTGGTAGTAGATGCAGCAATAGCTGTAGTAGCAATAGTGGTATTAGTAGCAGCCTCAACAGTAGCAATAGTAGCAGCAAAATTAGTAGTAGTTATAGTAGGAGTAGTAGCAGTAGTAGTAGCAATAGTAGTAGTCATAGCAGTAGTAGTAGTGGTGGTAGTAGTAGCTATAGCAGTAGTAACAGTAATAGTAATAGTAGTAGTAGTAGTAGTAGTAGCTATAGCAGTAGTAACAGTAATAGTCGCAGTAGTTGCGATACTAGTATTAGTAGTAGTAGTAGTAGCAGTAGTAGCAGTAATAGTAGTAGTCATAGCAGTAGTAGTTATAGTTATAGTAGCAGTAGCAGAAGTAGAAGTGGTAGTTATAGTATTAGTAGCGGTAGCAGTAGTCTCGGAAGTAGTAGTAGTTATGATAGTAGTAGAAGTAGTTATAGTAGTAATAGTAGCAGTAGTAGTAGTGGTGGTGGTGGTGGTGGTAGTAGTAGTAGTAGTAGTATTTGTTGTTGTTGTTGTAGTAGCAGTAGCAGTTGTAGCAGCAGCAACAACAACATTAGTAGTAGTAATAGTAGTAGCAGAAGTAGTCATCCTAGCAGTAGTAGTCATAGTAGTAGTAGTTATAGTTTAAGTAATAGTAGTAGAAGTAGCAGCACCATTAGTAGTAGTACTAGTTGTTGGTGTAGTAGTAGTAGTAGTAATAAAAGTTGCAGTAGCAGTAGTGGTAGCAGTAGTATCAGTAGGAGTAGCAGTAGTAGTAGTGGCAGTAGTAGTATTAGTAGGAGTAGCAGTAGCAGCAGCAGTAGTAGTAGTAGTAGTTGTAGTAGTAGTAGTAGTAGCAGTAGCGGTAGTAGTAGCAGTATTAGTAGTAGTAGTAGTGATAGTAGTAGCAGCAATTGCAATAGTAGTAATAGTAGTAGAAGTAGAAGGAGAAGTAGTAGTAGTTGCAGTAGATATAGTGGCAACATTAGTAACAGTCACAGTGGTGGTAGCTGTAGTAGTAGTAGTAGTAGTGGTAGTGGTAGTAGATGCAGCAATAGCTATAGTAGCAATAGTGGTATTAGTAGGAGCCTCAACAGTATTAGTAGCAATAGCAGAATTAGTAGTAGTTGTAGTAGGAGTAGTAGTAGTAGTGGTAGTAATAGTAGTAGTGTTAGTAGTAGTAGCTGTAGTAGTAGTAACAGTAATAGTCAAAGCAGTAGCGATATTAGTATTAGTAGTAGTAGGAGGAGCAGTAATAGTAGTAATAGTAGTAGTCATAGCAGTAGTAGTTATAGTTATAGCAGCAGTAGCAGTAGTAGCAGTGGTAGTTATAGTATTAGTAGCGGTAGCAGTAGTCTCGGAAGTAGTCATAGTGATAATAGTAGTAGAAGTAGTTATAGTAGTAGTAGTAGTAGTAGTATTTGTTATTGTTGTTGTAGTAGCAGTAGCAGTTGTTGCAGCAGCGACAACAACATTAGTAGTAGTCATAGTAGTAGCAGAAGAAGTCGTCATAGCAGTAGTAGTCATAATATTAGTAGTTGTAGTTTAAGTAATAGTAGTAGAAGTAGCAGCACCATTAGTAGTAGTACTAGTTGTTATTGTTGTAGTAGTAGTAGTAATAAAAGTTGTAGTAGTGGTAGTAATGGTAGCAGTTGTATTAGTAGGAATAGCAGTAGTAGTAGTGGCAGTAGTAGTATTAGTAGGAGTAGCAGCAGTAGTAGTAGTTGTAGTAGTAGAAGTAGTAGCAGTAGTAGCAGTAGTAGTGCTAGCCATCCATAGTAGTAGTAGTAGTAGAATAAGTAGTAGTAGTAGCAGTCATAATTGTAGGTGCAATCAAAGAGGTAGTAGAAGTAATGGTGGTAAAAGAAGTAGTAGTAGTCATTGTAGCAGAAGCCGTAGTAGCTGTCATAGAAGCTAGATTAACAATTGGTACCGTGTCGATAGTTGTAGTTGTAGTACTAGTAGTAGGAGTAGTAGTAGTAGCTGTAGTAGTAGTAGTTGTAGTTGCAGGAGTAGAAGTAGCAGTAGTAGATGTAGTAGTAGTAGCAGTGGTAGCAGAAGTAGTACTACTTATGGTACCAATAGTTTCTGTTCAATCAACCATAGTATTAGCAGTAGTAGCCGTAGCAATAGTAGTAGAAGTAGTATCTGTGAAAGTAGTTGAAGTAGTAGTGGTAGGAGAAGTAGTAATAGTAGTTGAAGCAGTATTAGTAGTATTACTAGTAGTAGCTGCATTAGTAGTAGTAGTAGCTATAGTAGTAGTTATTATAGCAGTAGCAGTAGTAGCGATAGTAGTAGTAGTAGTAGTAGTTGTAGCTGTAGTAGTAGTAGTATTAGTAGGAGTAGTTGAAGTAGGAGTAGTAGTAGTAACAGTGGTAGTAGTACTAGTAGGAGCTATTGCAGCAATAGCTATAGTAGTAGCAGAAGTAGTATTAGTTGTGGTGGCGGTAGTAGTTATAGTAGTAGTTGCATAAGTAATTCCTGCTGTAGTAGTACCAGTAGCAATAGTTAATATAGCAGAAGTAGTAGTAGGAGGAGAACTCATAGCAGTCGTGGCAGTAGTAGTAGTAGCAGTAGCAGTAATAATAGTAGCAGTAGCAGTAGTAGTTGAGGAAGTAGCAGTAGTAGGAGAAGTTGTAGTTGTAGTAGAAGTAGTCATTGTAACATGGGTAGTAATAATAGTGGTGGTAGTAGTAGCAGCAGCAGCAGTAGTAGTAACAGTAGTGGTAGTACCAGTAGCAGTAGCTGTGGTAGTAGTATGAGATGTAGTAGTAGAAGCCAAAGCTGTAGTCGAAGTAGAAGTAGTAGAAGTTGCAGTTATAGCACAACTTGTGGTAGTTGTAGTAGTATCAGTACTAGCAACAGTTGCAGTAATAATAGTAGCAACAGTAGCAGCAGAAGTAGTAGCGAAAGTAGTATTAGTAGTAGTTGTAGCAGTCATAGCATCCATTGTAAGAGTAGAAGTAGTAGCCGAGGTCATAGTGGTAGCAGCAGCAGAAGCTATAGTAGTAAATAGGGTAGCGTCAGTAGCTGAAGGAGTACTTGTAGTAGTATGAGTAACAACAAAAGTAGTAGTAGTATAAGTAGTAGTAGTTGTTGTAGTAGTTGAAGTATCAGTAGTAGCAGTTGCGGTAGTTGTCGTGGTAGTAGCAGGAGCTGCAGTAGTTGTGGTAGTTGTAGTCGTAGTAGTAGGAGCATTAGCATTTGTTGTCATAGTAGCAGCAACAGTGGGAGCTCTAGTCGTAGTAGTAGCTGTTGTTGGAGTGGTATTAGCAGAAGTTGTAGTAGCTACAATCGTAGTAGAAGCAATAGCAGCAACAACCGAAGTAGTTGGAGTGGAAGTAATACGTGTAGTTTTAGTAGTCGGGGAAGTAGTAGCAGTAGTAGTAGTAGCTGTCATAGTAGCAGTAGTAGGAGAAGTAGGAGAAGTAGTAGTAATAGTAGCAATACAGTAGTTGTAGGAGTAGTTGTAGTAGTAGCAGTAGTAGTCATAGTGGTAGCAGTAGCAACAGATGCAATAGCTGAAATAGTAGTAGAAGTGGAAGAAGTAGTAGTAGTAGTTGTAGTAGATATAGTGGCAACATTAGTGGTAGTCGCAGTGGTAGTAGCAGTAGTAGTAGAAGTTGCAGTAGTAGTGGTAGTAGATGCAATAGTAGCTGTAGCAGCAATAGTAGTATTAGCAGCAACCTCAGCAGTAACTGTAGCAGTAGCAGAATTAGTAGTAGTTGTAGTAGGAATACTAGTAGTAGTATTGTAATAGTAGCAATAGCAATAGTAATAGTAATAGTAGCAGTAGTAGCGATACTATTATTAGTAGTAGCAGTAGGGGCAGTAGTTGCAGTAGTAATAGTAGTAGCAGTAGCAGTAGTACAGCAGTAGTAGTTATAGTTGTCATAGCAATAGCAGCAGCAGTAGTAGTAGTTATAGTATTAGTAGCAGTAGTAGTAGTTATAGTATTAGTAGCAGTAGTAGTAGTCTTAGAAGTAGTAGTAGTAGTTATAGTAGTAGTAGTAGTATTTATAGTAGTATTAGTGGTGATAGTAGTAGTAGTAGTAGTGGTAGTATTAGTAGTAGTGATAGTAGTAGTAGTAGTAGTATTAATAGTAGTAGTAGTTGTTGTTGCAGCAGTAGCAATTGTAGCAGTAGTAGATGTAGTTGTAGTAGTAGTAGTTATTGTTGTAGTAGTAGCAGAAGATGTCGTCCAAGCAGTAGTAGTCGTAGTACTAGTTGTTGTAGTTTAAGTAATAGTAGTAGAAGTAGCAACAGCATTTGTAGTAGTAGTAATAGTTGTTCTAGTAGTAGTGGTGGTAATAGAAGTTATAGCAGTAGTATTAGTAGGAGTAGCAATAATAGAAGTAGTTGTAGCAGTAGTAGTTGGAGCAGTAGTAGCAGTAGTAGCAGTAGTAGTGCTAGCATAAGTAGTAGTAGTAGCAATAATTATAGTAGTAGTAGTAATAATTATAGGTGTAGTCAAAGTAGTAGAAATAAAAGTATTAGCAGTAGTCATTGTAGCAGAAGCTGTAGTAGCAGTCGTAGAAGCTGGAGTAGCAATAGATATCGTACCGATAGTTGTAGTTGAAGTATTGGTAGCAGGAGAAGTAGTAGTACTAGCAGCAGTAGCTGTAGTAGTAGTTGTTGTCATTGTAGGATTAGAAGTAGTAGTAGTAGATGTAGTAGTAGTAGTAGAAGTGGTAGCAAAAGTAGTACTACTAATGGTACCAATAGTTTATATTGAATCAACCCTAGTATTAGTAGTGGCAGAAATAGCAATAGTTGTAGAAGTAGTAGCAGTGAAAGTAGTAGAAGTAGTAGTAGTAGCAGAAGTACTAATAGTAGTTGTAGCATAACTAGTAGTGTTACTAGTAGTAGCCACATTTGTAGCAGTAGTAGCTGTAGCAGTAGTTATTGTAGTAGTAGCAGTAGTTGTGATAGTAGTAATAGTTATAGTAGTAGTGGTGGTGGTAGTAGTAGTAGTAGTACTAGTAGTACTAGTAGTAGTAGTAGTGGTTGTAGTATTAGCAGGAGCAATAGAAGTTGTAGTAGTAGTAGTAATAGTGGTAGTAGTAGTAGTAGGAGCTGTTGCAGCAGTGGCTGTAGTAGTAGCAGAAGTAGTAGTAGTGATGGTGGTGGCTGTAGTAGTTATAGTAGTAGTTGCATTTGTAGTTGATGCTGCAACAGTACCAGTAGTGGTAGTTATAGTAGCAAAAGTAGTAGTAGTAGGAGAAGTAATAGTAGTAGTCGCAGTAGTAGCAGCAGCAGCAGTAGTAGTAGTAGTAGCAACAGCAGTAGTAGTAGAGGAAGTAGTAGTAGGAGGAGAATTTGTAGTTGTTGCAGAAGTAGTAATTGTAGCATCTGTAGTAGTAGTAGTGGTAGTAGGAGCAGCAGTAGCTGCAGTAGTAGTAGTAGTAGGAGTAGTGGTAGTACCTGTAGCTGTAGCTGTGGTAGTAGTACGAGAATTAGTAGTAGAAGCAGAAGCAGTAGTAGAAGTAGAAGTAGTAAAAGTTGTAGTTGTAGTAGAAGTTGCAGTTAAAGCACAAGTTGCAGAAGTTGTAGTAGTAGTAGTACTAGTAGTACTAGTAGTAGTAGTAGTGGTTGTAGTATTAGCAGGAGCAATAGAAGTTGGAGTAGTAGTAGTAGTAGGAGCTGTTGCAGCAGTGGCTGTAGTAATAGCAGAAGTAGTAGTAGTGATGGTGGTGGCTGTAGTAGTTGCATTTGTAGTTGATGCTGCAACAGTACCAGTAGTGGTAGTTATAGTAGCAAAAGTAGTAGTAGTAGGAGAAGTAATAGTAGTAGTCGCAGTAGTAGCAGCAGCAGCAGTAGTAGTAGTAGTAGCAACAGCAGTAGTAGTAGAGAAAGTAGTAGTAGGAGGAGAATTTGTAGTTGTTGCAGAAGTGGTAATTGTAGCATCTGTAGTAGTAGTAGTGGTAGTAGGAGCAGCAGTAGCTGCAGTAGTAGTAGTAGTAGGAGTAGTGGTAGTACCTGTAGCTGTAACTGTGGTAGTAGTACGAGAAGTAGTAGTAGAAGCAGAAGCAGTAGTAGAAGTAGAAGTAGTAGAAGTTGTAGTTGTAGTAGAAGTTGTAGTTACAGCACAAGTTGCAGAAGTTGTAGTAGTAGCAGTGCTAGCAGCAGTCGCAGTAATAGTAGTAGCAGCTGTAGCAGTAGAAGTAGTAGCGAAAGTAGTACTAGTAGTAGTTGTAGTAGTCATGGCATCCATTGTAGGAGTAGAAGTAGTAGCAGAGGTCATAGTGGTAGCAGCAATGGAAGTAGTAGTTGTAGTTGGAGTATTATCAGCAGCTGAAGCGGTAGTTATAGTAGTAGGAGTAAAAACAGCAGTAGTAGTAGTATAAGTAGTAGTAGTAGTTGTAGTAGTTGTAGTATCTGTAGTACCAATTGTGGTATTAGTACTAGTAGTAGTAGGAGTTGTAGTCATAGCAGTAGGAGCAATAGTAGTTATTATCGTAGTAGCAGTAGCTGTGGGAGCTCTAGTTGAAGTAGTAGTAGTAGTTGGAGCAGTATTAGTAGAAGTTGTAGTAGCTGCAGTTGTAGAAGTAGCAGAAGCAGTACTAGTCAAAGTAGTTGGAGTAGAAGAAGTAGTAGTAGTTTTAGTAGTCAGGGTAGTAGTAACAGTTGTTGTAGCAGTAGTAGTAGTAGAAGTAATAGCAGTAGTAGTAGTAGCTTTCGTACTAGTAGCAGTCATATAAGTTGGAGAAGTACTAGTAATAGGAGCAGTAGCAGCAGTAGTAGTAGTTATAGTAGTAGTAGTAGTAGTAGTGGTGGTACCAGTAGCAGCAGAAGTAATAGAAATAATAGTGGTAGAAGTAGTAGGAGAAGTATTAGTAATGGCAGTAGATGTGGTGGCAGCATTAGTAGCAGTCGCAGTTGTTGTAGCAGTAGCAGCAGTAGTGGTAGTAGAAGCAGCAATAGCAGTGGCAGAAACAGTAGTAGTAGTATTAGCAACTATATCAGCAGCAGCAGCAGTAGTAGCAGTAGCTGCAATAGCAATATTATTAGTAGTAGTTATAGAAGGAGAAGTAGTAGTACTTGTACTAATAGTAGTAGTATTAATAGTAGCAACAGTAGTAGTAGTAATAGCAGCAGTAGTAGTGGTAGTATTATTAGTAGTAGTAGTAGGAGCAGTACTAGCAGTCGTAGTAGTACTAGTAGTTATAGTAGTAGTAGTTGCAGTCATTGTCCTAGAAGTATTAGTAGTGGTCATTGTAGTAGTAGTAGTTATAGTAGTAGTAGTAGTAGTGGTAGTAGAGGTAGTAGTAGCAGTAGTAGCAGCGATAATAGTAGTATTAGTTGTAGTAATTATTGTTGTTGTAGCAGTAGTACAGTTGTTGTAGTAGTAGTAGTAGTTGTTGTTGTTGTTGTTGTTGTTGTAGTAGTAGTAGTAGTAATAGTAGTAGCAGAAGTAGTGGTCCCAGTAATAGTGGTCGTAGTAGTAGTTGTTATAGTAGAAGTAATAGTAGCAGAAGTAGCAACAGCTTTAGTAGTAGCAGTAATAGTAGTAGTTGTTGTTGTTAGACAAGTTGTAGCGGTTGTGGTACTGGCAGCAGTAGTATTAGTAGGAGTAGCAGTCGTATTGGTACCAGCAACAACAGTAGCATTAGTAGCAGCAGCAGTAGTAGTAGTAGCTATAGCAGTAGTAGTAGTAGTAGCGGTAGCATCAGTAGTAGTTGTAGTAGTAGCATCACTAGTAGTAGTGGCAATAATTACAATAGTAGCACTAGTAATAGTAGGTGTAGTCGAAGTAGCAGCAGAAGTAGTAGTAGTAATAGTAGTAGTAGTAGTAGTAGTAGTAGTAGTAGTAGTAGAATTAGTAGTAGCAGTCATAGAAGCTGTAGTAGCATTACATACCATACAGATAGTTGTCGCAGTAGCAGTAGTAGTAGGAGAAGTAATTGTAGTAGTAGCAGTTGTAGTAGTAGTAGTAGTTATAGTTACAGGTGTAGATGTCATTGTAGTAGATGTAGTAGTAGTACTAGTAGTGGTAGCAGAAGTAGTACTAGTAATGGCACCAATTGTTACAGTTGAATCAGCAATAGTAGCAGCAGTAGCAGTGGAAGTAGTAGTAGTTGAAGTAATAGCAGTAAAGGTAGTAGAACTAGTAGTAGTAGCAAAAGTTGCCATAGAAGTACTAGTAGTTGTAGTAGGAGAAGTAGTAATAGTAGTTGTTGCAGTACTAGTACTATTAATATTAGTAGTCGCATTTGTGACGGTAGTAACAGTAGTAGTTGTTGTAGCAGTAGCAGTAGTAGCAATAGTAGTAGTAGTTATAGTAATAGTAGCGGTGGTAGTAGTAGTGACAGTAGTAGCAGTAGTGGCAGTAGTATTAGTAGTAGTATTAGAGGTAGGAGTAGTAGTAGCAGCAGTGGTGGTAGTAGTAGTAGTAGAAGTTGCAATAGTAGTTGTAGTAGTAGTAGTAGTAGTCACGACAGTAGTTGTAGAAGTAGTCATAGTAGAAGTTGTAGCCGTAGTAGTACCAGTAGTAGTAGTTGTAGAAGCAAAACTAGTAGTAGTGTGAGAAGTAGTAGTAGTAGTAGCAGTAGTAGCAGCAGCTATAGTAGTAGTATAGTAGTAGAAGCAACAACAGTGGTAGCAGTAGTAGTGGAAGTAGCAAAAGTTGTAGTTGTAACATAAGTAGTAATAGTAGCAACCGTATCAGTTGTAGTGGTAGTAGTAGTAGCAGTAGGAGTAGGAGTAGTAGTAGTTGTAGAAGAAGTGGTAGTTGCTGTAGTAGTAGTAGTGGTAGTAGTCGTAAAAGTAGTAGTAGAAACAGTAGCAGTAGTTGAAGTAGGTGTAGTAGTAGTTGTTGTTGTTGTAGAAGTTACAGTTATAGCACAAGTTGTAGTAGGTGTAGTTGTAGCAAAACCAGTAGAAGTCACAATAATAGTAGAAGCAGCTTTAGCAGCAGAAGTAGTAGCGAAAGTAGTACTTGTAGTAGTTGCAGCAGTCATTGCATTCATAGTAGTAGTACAAGTAGTAGCAAAAGTCATAGTGGTAGCCGAAGTAGAAGTAGTAGTAGTAGTAGTTGGAGTAGTAGCTGCAGTAGAAGTAGTAGTTGTAGTAGTCGGAGTAACAACAATAGTAGTAGTAGAAGTAGTAGTAGTTGTAGTGGTTGGAGTATCAGTAGTACTAGTTGAGGTCGTAGTAGTAGTAGTAGCTGGAGCTACAGTAGTTGTGGTAGTAGTTGTTATAGTTGTAGGAGCAGCAGGAGTTATTATCATAGTAGCAATAACAGTGGGAGTTCTAGTAGCAGTAGTACTAGTAGTTGGAGGGGTATTAGTAGAAGTTGTAGTCGCAACAATCGTCGTAGTAGCAGAAGAAGCAATAGTCGAAGTAGTAGGAGTAGAAATAGTAGTAGTAGTTTTAGTAGTCAGGGTAGTAGTGGTTGTTGTTGTCGTAGTAGCAGCAATATGAGAAGTAGGAGTAGTAGTTGTTGTTGTAGCTGTTGCAGTAGTAGTAGCAGTAGTTATAGCAGTAGAAGTGGGAGTGGTAGCAGTAGCAGCAGAAACAATAGTAGTTATAGTACTAGAAGTAGTAGCAGTGGTAGTAGTAGTAGCAGTAGCAGTAGGTGTAGTGGCAGCATTAGTAACAATCACAATTATAGTAGTAGTAGTAGTAGTAGTTTTTGTAGTAGCAATACTCGTAGTAGAAGCACCAGAAGCAGTAGCAGTAAAGTAGTAGTAATATTTGCAGCAACAATAGGAGTATTAGTAGTAGTTATAGTAGGAGAAGTTGTAGTATATGTGGTAACAGTAGTAGCTGTAGTTGTAGTAATTGTAACTGTAGTAGTGGTAGTAGTATTAGTAGTAGCAGTAGGAGCAGTAATCGCAGCAGTAGTAGTAGTTGTTGTTGTAGTAGTAGCTATAGTAGTAGTAGTTGTAGCAGTCTTAGAAGTAGAAGTAGTAGTTATAGTTGTAGTAGTAGTAGTAGTATTAGCAAGTAGTGGTTGTTGTTGTTGCAGCAGTCGCAGTTGTAGCTCTAGTAGTAGTAGTAGTACTAATAGTAGAAGTAGTAGTCCTAGTAGAAGTAATCGTGGTAGTAGTTGTTATATTAGAAGTAATAGTAGTAGAAGTAGCAGTAGTAGAAGTAGCAGCAGCATTAGTAGTAGTTATTGTTGTAGTAGTTGTTGTAATACAAGTTGTAGCCATAGTAGTAGTGGCAGCAGTAATATTAGTAGGAGTAGCAATAGTAGTAATGGTAGCAGCAGCAGTAGTATTTGTAGTAGTAGTAGTAATAATTACTATAGTTGGAGCAGTAGTAGTAGCAGGAGTAGTAGTAGTAGTGGTAGCATCTGCAGTAGTAGTAGCAATAGCATCAGTAGTAGTAGTAGCAATAATTGCAATAGTAGCAGTAGTAATAGTTGGTGTAGTCGAAGTAGTAGCAGAAGTAGTAGTAGTAATAGCGGTAGTAATAGTCGTAGTAGTAGAAGTAGTAGTCATAGTAGTAGAAGTAGTAGTAGTAGTCTTAGAGGCTGTAGTTGCAGTAGATACCAAGTCGATAGTCATAGCAACAGTGGTAGTAGTAGGAGTGGTAGTAGTAGCAGTAGTTGCTGTAGTAGTAGTTGTTGTAGTTGCAAGAGTAGAAGTAGTAGTAGTAGAAGTAGTAGCAGTAGCAGCATTGGTAGCAGAAGTAGCACTAGTAATGGTACCAATAGTTGCTGTTGAATCAGTAGCAGTAGTAGTAGTAATAGCAGTAGTAGCAGTAGTACCAGAAGTAGTAGCAGTGAAAGTAGTAGAAGTAGTAGTAGTAGTAAGAGCAGTAGTAATGGCAAAAGTTACAGCAGTAGTACCAGAAGTAGTAGTAGTAGGAGAACTAGTAATAGTAGTTATAGCAATACTAATAGTATTAGTAGTAGTAGCTGCATTAGTCAGACTACTAGCAGTACTAGTTGTTATTGTAGTAGTTGCAGTAGTAGCGATAGTAGTAGTAGTTATAGTAGTAGTAGTAGTAGTAGTAGTAGTAGTAGTAGTAGTAGTAGTAGTAGTAGCAGTAGTAGTAGTAGTAGCAGTAGTAGTAGTCGTAGTAGTAGAAGCAGTAGTAGTAGTAGTAGAAGCTGTAGTTGCAGTAGATAGCATACCGATAGTCATAGCAGCAATGGTAGTAGTAGGAGCGACAGTAGTAGCAACAGTTGCTATAGTAGTAGTTGTTGCAGTTGCAGAAGTAGAAGTAGTAGTAGTAGCAGCATTGGTAGTAGAAGCCGCACTAGTAATGGTACCAATAGTTGCGGTTGAATCAGTAGTAGTAGTAGCAATAGCAGTAATAGCAGTAGTACCAGAAGTAGTAGCAGTGAAAGTAGTAGAAGTAGTAGTAGTAGTAAGAGCAATAGTAGTAGCAAAAGTTGCAGCAGTAGTACCAGAAGTAGTAGTAGGAGGAGAACTAGTAATAGTAGTTATAGCAATACTAATAGTATTAGTAGTAGTAGCTGCATTAGTCACACTTGTAGCATTACTAGTTGTTATTGTAGTAGTTGCAGTAGTAGCGATAGTAGTATTGGTTTCCGAGTGGGTTTCACTTTCATAACAAATAAGGCGTAAAAAAAAGTCTTTCCTATGATCTATCTGTGTCTTTGTTGGTTGATCCATCTGCTCATCCCTCCTCAGAAGGGAATGACGCCCAAAGCAAGGTTGCGAGACTAGTCTTGTGAAGATGTAGTTGTTGAACTACTATATCTCTTATTTTCTCTCTTTGCTGAGTAGCTTTCCAAGAGACTAAGACTCTGCCTATCCAACAGCTCGTAGTAGTAGTAGTAGTAGTAATAGTAGCAGTAGTAGTAGTAGTGGAAGTAGTATTAGTAGTAGTCGTAGAAGTAGTAGTCGTAGTAGTAGTAGTAGCAGAAGTAGTTGTACTTGTAGTAGTGGTAGTAGGGTTTGCAGTAGTAGTCGCAGTAGTAGTTGTAGCCATAATAGGCATTACAGTAGTAGTACTAGTTATAGTAGAAGTAGTAGTTGCAGTAGTAGTAGTAGCAGAATTAGTAGTAGAAGGAGAAGTAGTAGTAGTAGCTGTAGTAGTAGTTGTAGTAGCTATAGTAGTTGTATTAGACATTAGAGTAGTAGTAGAAGTACTACAACTAGTAGTAGTGGTTGTAGTAGTAGTAGTAGCAGTTGTGTATCTAGTAGCGGTAGTTGTACTTGCAAAATTAGTCATAGTAGCATTAGAAATAAAAGTAGTAGTAGTAGTAGTAGTCCTAGTAGTAGTAGTAGTAATAGTAGAAGTAGTAGATGTAGTAGTAGTAGTAGTAGATGGATGTAGTTATACTAGTAGAATTAGTAATAGTAGTAGTAATAGTAGTAGTAGAAGTAGTAGTAGCAGTAGCAGGAGTAGTAGGAGAAGTAGTAGAAGTAGTAGCAGTAGTAGTAGCTGTAGTAGCAGTAGTTGCAGAAGTAGTAGTAGAAGTAGTAGCAGAAGTAGTAGTAGTTGTTGTTGTTATTGTAATTATACCGGTCTTAGTAGCCGTAGTAGAAGTAGACGAATTTACAGTTGTAGTAGTAGTAGAAGCAGTAGTTTCGGTAGTAGTCCTAGTAGTAGTACTAGTGGTAGCAGTAGTTGTAGTAGGAGCAGCAGTAGTAGCGGTAGAAGAAGTAGTAGTTGCAGTAGTAGTAGTTGTAGCAATAGTAGTAGTAGCAGTAGTAGTAGTAGCAATAGTAGTAGTAGCAGAAGTAGTAGTAGTACTAGCAGTAGAAGTAGTAGTAGTAGCTATAGTAGTAATAGTAGCAAATGTATAGTAGTCATTGTAGCAGTAGTAGTAGTAGTAGTAGTAGCAGAAGCCACAGTAGTAGTAGTTGTAGGAGTAGTAGTAGTAGTAATAATAGTAGTAGTTGTAGTAGTAATAGCAGCAACAATAGTAGCAATAGTTGTAGTAGCACCAGTAGTAGTAGTAGTAGTAGTAGTAGTAGTAGTAGTAGTAGTAGTAGTAGTAGTAGTAGTAGTAGTAGTAGTAGTAGTAGTAGTAGTAGTAGTAGTAGTTGTTGTTGTTGTTGTTGTTGTTGTTGTTGTTGTTGTTGTTGGAGTAGTAGTAGTAGTAGTAGTAGCAGCAGCAGTAGCAGCTATAGCAGTAGTAGTAGTTGTAGTTTTAGTAGGAGTAGTAGTAGTACTAGCAGTAGTAGTTGTAGTTTTAGTAGGAGTAGTAGTAGTACTAGCAGTAGTAGTAGTAGTTGGATTAGTAATTGTAGTATGAGAAGTAGTAGTAGTAGCAGAAGTAGTCGCACTAGCGGTGGTAATATCAGTTGTAGCAGGAACAGTAATTATAGTAATAGCAGCAATAGTAGTAGTAGTGGTAATTGTTGTTGTAGTAGTAGTTATTATTATAATAATTGTAGTTGTCATAGCAGTAGTTTTAGTAGTGGCAGCTATAGTAGTAGTTATTGTAGCGGTAGCAGTATTAGTAGTACAAGCATAGTTGTAGTAGTAGCAGTAGTAGCAGTAGTAGCAATAGTAGTAGACGACCCGTTAGTCGTTGTAGCAGCAGCAGTATTAGCAGTAATAATAGTATTAGTAGTAGCAATACTAGTGCCAAATGTAGTAGTCATAGGACAAGTAGCAGTTGTAGCAGTAGCGATAGTAGTAGTAGAAGTAGTGGTAGCTGCAGTGGTAGTAGTAATAGTTGTTGTAGTAGTAGTATTAGTAGTAGTAGTAGTAGTAATAGTAGTAGTAGTAGTAGTAGTAGTAGTAGTAGTAGTAACTATAGTGGTAGTAATAGCAACAGTAGTAGCAGTAGACATAGCAATAGTAGTTTTAGTAGTTAAGTTCTAGCAGCCGCAGTAGTAGTAGTATTAGCAGTAGTGGCAGTAGTATTCGCAGTAGTAGTTAAAGTAGGATTAATAGTAGTAGCTAAGGTTGTAGCAGTTGTAGTAGTGATAGTAGTAGCAGTGGTAGTAGTTCTTGTAGTAGTAGCAGGAGTAGTTGTAGCCGTAGTAGGAGTTGTAGTAGTTGTTGTAGTATTTGTAGAGGTTGTAGTAGTAGCAGTAGCAGTTGTAGTAGTACTAGAACCAGTAGTTGTGGTAGTAGTATTAGCAGTAGTAGTAAAAGGAGAAGTTGTATTTGAAGCAGTCGTAATAGTATTTGTAGATCAAGCATTAGCAATAGAAGTAGTACTGGTTGTAGTACTAGTTGCAGTAGAATTCGTAGCTGCAGTAGTTGTAGTAGCAAAAATAGCAATAGTAGTAATAGAAATTCTAGTAGTAGTAGTAGTACTTGTAGTAATAGTAGTAGTTGTTATCGTTGTTGTTGTTGTAGTAGTAGTAGTAGTAGTAGTAATAATAGTATCAGTAGTAGTAGTAGTAGTAGTAGTTGACATAGTAGCAAAAGTAGTTGTAGTAGTAGTAGTAGTAGAAGTGGTAGTAGTTGTGGTATTAGTAGCAATAGTACAAGCAACAATAGTATTGGTAGTAGTAGTTGTTATAGTAGTAGTAGTAGTAGTAGGTGTGTTGTTGTAGTAGTAGTAGTAGAAACAACCATGGTAGCTTTAGAAGTAGTAGCAGCAATAGTAGTAGCAGCAGTAGTAGTGGCTATGTACTAATAGCAACAAAAGTAGCCCGCATTAATAGTAGAATAAGTAGTAGTAGCATTAGTATTAGGAGTATCAGAAGTTGCAGCTGTGGTTGTAGTAATAAGGGAAACAGCAGTAATAGTAGTAGTAGCAGGTGCTGTAGTAGTAGCAGTAGTTATTATTGTGGAAGTTGTAGCACTAGAAGTTGAAGTATGAGTAGTAATAGGAGTAGGAGTTGGAGCAGCAGCAGTAGTAGTAGTAGTAGCAGTAGTCCCAGTCGCAGTGGTAGTTGTAGTAGTAGTACTAGGAGGAGGAGTAGAAGTGGTAGTAGTAGTAGTTGTAGGAGTAGTAGTTGTAGTAGTAGTAGTAGCAGCAGCAGTAGTAGTAGTAGGAGTAGTAGTAATAGTGGCAATAGGAGTTGTAGTAGTAATAGTTGTAGTAGTACTAGTAGTAGTAGTAGTAGCAGCAGCAGCAGTAGGAGGAGGAGGAGGAGTAGTAGTAGTAGTAGAAGAAGAAGAAAAAGTAGTATTAGTAGAAGTAGAAGCAGTAGTAGTAGCAATAGTAGTAGTAGTAGTAGAAGTAGTAGTAGTACTAGTAGTAGTAGTCGTAGCAAGAGTGGTAGTAATAGGAGGAGTAGTAGTAGTAGTGTAGTAGTAGTGTAGAGGTTGTAGCGGTAGCTGTAGTAGCTGTAGTAGTTGTTGTAGTAGTTGCAGTGGAAGTAGTTGTAGTCATAATCATAGTAGTAGTAGTGGTAGTAAGAGTAGTAGCAGTAGTTGTTGAAGTAGTGGAGGTAAGAGTAGTAGTAGTCGTCCTAGTAGTGGTAGTAGTAGCAAAAGTAGTAGCAATAACAGGAGAAGCAGAAGTAGTAGTACATGTTGTGGTAGTAGTAGTTGTAGTAGAAGCAGAAGCAGAAGTAGTAGAAGTAGTTGTAGTACTAATCGTAGTAGCAATAATAGTACATGTAGTAGTACAAGTAGTAGTAATAGTAGTAATGGCTTGAGGAGGAGGAGGTGGAGCAATACCAGTAGTAGTAGGAGCTGTAGTACTAGTAGTTGTAGTAGTAATAGGAGTAGTAGTTGAAGATGTAGTAGTAGTAGTAGTAGTAGTAAGAGTAGTAGTAGTAGCACTAATAGTAGTAATTGTAGTAGTTTGAGTAGTAGTTGTGCTAGTATTAGTAGTAGTAGCAGTAGTAGTTGTTGTAGTAACAGTATTGGCAGTAGTGGCTATATTTGTTGCAGTATAAGTAGTAGAACTAGTACATGTAGTACTAGTAGTAATAGTAGTAGTTGTAGTAGTCGTAGCAAAAGTAGTAGTAGAAGTAGTAGGAGCAATAGTAGCAGTAGTAGTAGTGGTAGTAGTAGTAGCAGCAGTAGTGGTAGTAATAGGACTAGTAGTAGCAGTAGCAGTATCAGCAGTGGTAGTCATAGTTGTAATGGTAGTCATGGTAGGAGTAGTTATAGTAGTAGTAGTTGTTGTACTAGTTGGAATTATAGTAGTGATGGTAGTAGCTATTCTTGTAGTAGTAGTAGTAGGATTAGTAATAGCTGTAGTAGTAGAAATATTAGTGGTGGTAGTAGTAGTAGTAGTAGAAGCTATAGCAGTAGTTGTAGCAGCAGTAGCAGTAGTAGTAGTAGTCGTAGTAGTAGGGGAGTAGTCGCAGTAGTAGTTGTAGTAAGTCCAGCAATCGTAGTGGTTATTGTAGAGGCTGAAGCAGTAGTCGTGATAGTAGCAGAAGCAAGAGCCGTAGGAGCAATGGTGGTAGTGGCAGTAGTAGTGTTAGTTTTTGTAGTAGGAGCAGTAGTAATAGCAGTAGCTGTAGGAGTAGGACTAGTAGTATGAGTAGTAGGAAAAGTTGGTGCAGGGCTAGGAGTTGCAGTAGGAGTAGTAGGAGTAGTAGTAGTGTTAGTATTAGTAGTAGTAGTACCAACAACAGTTGGGGTAGTAGTAGTAGCAATTGTTCTAGTAGTAGAAATAGTAGTAGTAGTAACTGTAGTAGTAGTAGTAGTTGAAGCAGTAGTTGTAGTATTAGTAGTTGTAGTAGTAGTAGCAGTAGTTGGAGTAGGGGTAGTGGTAGTAGTAGGAGTGGTAGCAGTAGTAGGAGTTGGAGTAGGAGTAGTAGTAGCAACAATAGTACAAGTAGTTTGGGTAGTAGTAGTAGTAGCAAGAATAGTAGTAGCAGTAGTAGTAGCAACAACAACAACAATAGTTGTAGTAGTAGTGGTAGTTGTATAAATCGTAGTAGTAGTAGTAGTAATAGTCAGACTAGTAGTAGTAGCAGTAGGAGTAGTATTTGTAGTAGTAGAAGTAGTAGTAGAAGTCGCAGCGGCAGCAGTAGTAGCAGCAGTAGTAGAAGTGGTAGCTGAAGTAGTAGTAGTAGTAGTAGTAGTTGTAGTAGTAGTCATAGTAGTTGTTGCAGTAGTAGTAGTAGGAGGAGTGTTTGGAGTAGTAGTATTAGTACGACTAGTAGTAGTTGTAGTAATAGTAGTAGGAGTAGTAGTAGACGTTGGAGTAGTCGTAATAGTAGTAGTAGTAGTAGTAGTAGTAGTAGTAGTAGTAGCAGTAGGAGAGTATTAGTGGTAGTAGTAGTTGGTGTAGTAGTCATAGAAGTCATTGGAATGTTAGGAGTGGTATGTGTAGTAGGAGCAGTACTTGTAATAGCAGTAGTAGCAGTAGTAGTTGCGGTAATAGGAGTTGTAGTAGTCGTACCAGTAGCAACAGTAGTAGTAGTAGTAGTAGTAGCTGTAGCAGTAGTTTCAGTAATAGTAGCAACAATAGTAGTAGAAGTAGTAGTTGTAGTAGTAGTTATTGTAGTAGTAGTTGTAGCAGCTGAAGTAGTAATAGGAGTAGGAGTAGGAGTAGGAGTTGGAGTAGTAGTAGTAGTAGAGTAGTAGTTGTTGTAGAAGTAGCAGTAGCCATAGTAGTAGTAGCAGTGGTAGTTGTAGTAGTAGTAGGAGGTGGAGTATTAGAAGTGGTAATTGTAGTAGTTGTAGGAGTAGTAGTAGTCGAAGGATTAGTATTAGTTGTAGTTGTAGTATTAGTTGTAGCAGTAGGAGTACTGGTAGTTGTAGTAGTAGTAACAGTAGTAGGAGTTGTAGTAGAAGTAGCAAAAGGAGTTGTAGTAGTAGTAGTAGTAGTATTGGTAGTAGTAATTCTAGTAGTTGTTGGAGTAGTAGCAGTGCTAGTAATTGTAGTTGTAGTAGGAGTGTAGTACAAGTAGTAGTAGCAGCAGCAGGAGTAGTAGTAGAAGTAGTAGTTTTAGTAGTAGATGTAGTAGTAGTAGCTATAGCAGTAGTAGTAGCAGTAGCAGTAGCAGTAGCAGTAGTAGGACTAGTAGTGGTAGTAGTTATAGTAGTCATAGCAGAAGTAGTAGTAGAAGTTGTAGTAGCAATAGTAGCAGTACTAGTAGCGGTAGTAGGAACAGCAGTAGTAGTAGTAATAGGACTAGCAGTAGCAGTAACAATAGTAGTAGTCGTGGTAGGAGTACTTATAGTAGCAGGAGTAGTAGTAGTAGCATTAGTCGTAGTAATTATAGTTGTTGTCAGCATCATAGTACTGCTAGTAGCAGTAGTTGTAGTAGCAGTGTAATAATCGTAGCAGTAGTGGTAGTAGCAGAGATAGTGCTAGTAGTAGTAGTACCAGTAGTTGTAGTAGTTGCAGTAGTAGTAGTGGTTGCAAGTGTACTAGTAGTAAAAGAACTAGTCATAGCAATGGTAGTAGCAGTAGAAGTAGCAGCATTAGTCGTAGTAGTAGTAGTAGTAGTAGTAGTAGTAGTAGTAGTAGTAGTAGTAGTAGTAGTAGTAGTAGTAGCAGTAGTAGCAGAAGTTGTAGCAGTAATAGGAGAAGTAGTAGTAGTTGTAGTTTTAGTAGTAATAGACGGAGTAGTAGCAATAGTAGTAGTAGTTGCAGTAGTAGTAGTGGTGGTAGGGGTAGTGGTAGTAGTAGTAGCATTAGTTGTAGTAAACGTGGTAGTACTAGTAGTAGTAGTACTGGTAGTAGCAGGAGTAGTAGTAGGAGTCATCGTCATAGTAGTAGCAGTAGTAGCAATACAAATGGTAGTAGTAGTAATAGCAGAAGGAGTAGTAGTAGTGGTGGTGGTAGTAGCAGTTGTAGTATTAAAAGTAGTAGTAGTTGTTGTTGTAGTCGCTATAGTAGAGGTAGTAGCAGTTCCAGTAGTTGTAGTACTTGTAGAAGTAGTAGTTTTTGTAGTAGTAGTAGAACTGGTAATAGTAGCAGCAGCAGTAGTAGTAGTTCTAGTAGTTGTATTGGTAGTAGTAGTAGTGGCAGTAGTAGCAATAATAGGAGTGGTAGTAGTAGTAGTAGCAACAGTAGTAGTTGTTGTAGTAGTAGTGTAGTAGTGCAATAATAGTAGCAGTAGCAGTAGTTGTAGAGGTAGCAGTAGTACTACTAGTTGTAGTAGTCATCTCTGTAGTTGTAGGAGTAGTAGCAGTAGTCGCAACAGCAGTAGTAGTTGTTGTAGTAGTTTTAGGAGTGGTGTAGCTATAGTGCTGGTAGTAGTAGTATTATTAGCAGCAGCAGCAACAGCAGTTGTAGTTTCTGTGGTAGTAGTAGTTGTTGTAGTAGTAGCAGTACTAATACTACTACTAGAACTACAAATCCTACTACTACCGCTACTATCCTACAACTACAACATCAACTACAGTACTACTACTGCTACTACAGCTACTGATGCTGCTGCTACTACTACTACTGCTACTAATACTAGTACATCTACTTCTGCCGCTACTACTTCTGCTACTTCTAATACTATTACGAATACTATTGCTACAACTGCTACTATTACTACTGTTACTAGTACTACTACTGTTGCTGCTCCTGTAGCTACTGATGCTACTACTACCGCTACTACTACTATTACTACTGCTGCAACTATTGCTCCTGCCACCACTATTACTACTCCTAATATTACTACCACTACTGCTACTACTACTACTACAACTATTACAACTGTTACTACTACAACTACTTCTACTACTCCTACTACTACTACTAGTACTACTCCTCTAATTCCACCTCCAACTACTACTCCTACTTCTACTACTACTACTGCCACTACAACTATTGCTATAGATACTACTGCTGTTGCTGCTATTGATACTGCTGCTACTACCACGATTGCTGCTGCTACAACTACTACTACTACTACTCATACTAAAACAAGAACTAGTATTACTACAACTACTATTACTACTGAACTCCTACTATTGCTACTCCTAATACTACTACTACTATTGTGACGACTACTACTACTACTACTACTAGTACTACTGCGGCTGCTTATAATACAAAATTTACTAATACTACTGCTACTACTACTAATACTACTACTACTACTACTACTACTACTACAACCTTCTACTAATACTACTGCTATTACTACTACAATTACTAATTCTAATATTACTACTACTACTAGTACAACTACTACTGCAACTACAACACCTACTACTGGTGTTCCTACTACTTCTGAACTACTACTATCACTATTGCCCCCATTACTACTATTGCTACAACCACAACTACTCCTATTACTACCACTATGACAACTACAACAACAACAACAACAACAACTACTACTACTACTACTACTAATATTAATACTACTAACACTACTACTACTTCTACTAGCACTACTACTATGACTACTACTACTACTACTACAACAACAACAACAACTGCTACTACTATTACTAACACTCTAGTACAACAACTTATACTTTTACTACTACAGCTACTGCTACTATTACTACAACTATTACTATAGCAACAACAACAACGACAACTGCTACTACTACTAATACTGCTAGTACAACAACTTCTACTATCACTACTATACCTACTTCTACTACAATTGCAACTACTACTACTATTATTACATCTCCTACTACTCCTACTATAACTATGACTATTGCCACTACTACTACTATTATTACTTTGCCAACTAGTGCTACTACTGCTATCACTACTACATCTACAACTACTACTACTACCACCACTACTACTATTGCTACAACCGCTACTATGGCTACTATAACCACAACAACTACTACTACTACTCTAATGCTACTAGTAGGTGGATGTCATCCTTCCTTGAATGGTAAAGCACTTCCGCGGGTACAATAGAGGCCATATTATGCACAGAAGGCAACCAGGTGGACCGGAATTTTATCCAGGAGGACAGCTACAATCAATTACATATGAGTGGAATGCAATGCATCCATCTCGAAGTATTGCAAGTACGTATCCAAATCTTACACAGACAGGAGGAAGGCACGCTGGCCTTAGTCATCTTCAGAGACAATCGGTGGATAGGTGACCAGGCAATTCTGGCTACCATGGAAGTTGACTTAACTAGAGGAAGTCAACTGGTCTGTGTGATCCCTGCCCTTATGATGACCATTGAAGATTTCTTCAGGAACACCCAAATCTCAATCCTGACCAGGGGCTATGAAAACTGGAGAGGCGGCAATGCAAACTTGCTGATCACTAGGGGTTTGGTCGGAAGGCTATCAAATAGCCCCAATGTTGGCTTTGCCTATGAAGTACAAGGCGTCATGGACTATCTTACAAGTCATGGCGTAAAGGCACTACCAGGGCGAAGGTACTCCGCAGCAGAGCACCAGGGGCACGGATGGATGATCCGACCAGCACAAGCAATCAATCTAATGCAGCCTACTGAGGTTCATTCAAGGACCTTAGTGGATGGAACAATAGCACTGCAATTTTCTGGCTATGCTACGACTTCTACTAGGAATGCTCGTCATTATAACATTGAAGATGAGGAAGTCGATGGTGACGATGAAGAACTAGCTCATGCCATAGCAGTTCTGATGGAGGATGCTGACTCTGAGCTGGATGAAGAAGAGTATGGCTACTTTGATACTCTGTCACCAATCACTGAATCGACGAGTGATCTATGTTACCCATCCCAGCAATTCCAAACAATTTGGGATGAGTCCCCCAATGAGGATGAAGATATTATCAATCCATTCTCTGTAAATAGGGTGAGCCCAACCCCATCACCACCCTTTTTGTCTAACCTTGTGGCTGCAGGCTTGGAAGAAGAACAGGAGGAGCCTGATCCGGGACTACAATACCCAACTATGAAGAAGCTCTCGAAAAGATTGTATTCAAGCGCAATCACTACAGCCACATCCCCATATAGGCCACCCGGTGATGTGGCCATGGGGCCTCCAAACTACCCCCCTGCAACCAATTTGGGGCCATCAACGTCGGCACCAGCATTTGCAGAGCAAAGAACTATGGCACGGTTCAAAGGAGGGATGAATAATAAGATGTGGACCCTCCCATCAGCCCAGCAGGTAGGGGGAGCCATGTTCATCATCCTAGAGCAATTGGGCCTATTCAATGACACCTTCAGTAGGTGGGAATCCATTACAAGGAACCACGTTGCAAGCCAAGCATTTACTGACCCACGGGACAAACTGGAGTATATTGAAAATCTCTTAGGTGAGATTGAAAAGCTGACATGGATTCAATGGCGGATGAACTACGGGGAAGAGTATTAAGCTCTAATCAATTCTGCCGAAGAAGGGGAAGGAACTCAAAATATCCATTCCCAAATGAGAAGAGTCTTCTCTCTAGAAGACCCAACACAAGGATCAACCATGATCCAAGAGTCTGCCTACAGAGATCTTGAAAGGCTATCCTGCGATAATGTCAAAAATATCATTCAATACATGAATGATTATATGAGGCTAGCGGCGAAGACAGGAAGACTCTATGTAGGAGATGAACTTTCGGAGAAGTTCTGGCTAAAAATGCTCGGAGATCTGGGCAGAAGGATTAAAGCGGCCTTTGAGATAAAATACCCTGGCGTAATTATTCAGGTAATGCCTAGAATCTTGTTCGCTTATAGGTACCTTGAAGAAGAGTGTAAAGATGCTGCCTTCAAGCGAGCCATAAAGAATCTATCATTTTGCAGCAAAATTCCTATACCAGGTTACTACAAAGATAAAGAACGGAAGATAGGCCTCCGAAGGTCAATGACGTATAGGGGAAAGCCACACGATTCCCATATACGAGTAGAGAAGAGGAAGCATCTCATAAGGAGTAAGAGGTGCAAGTGCTATCTCTGCGGCCAGGAGGGGCATTTCGCACGAGAATGCCCTAATGATAGGAGGAACATAAAGCGGGTTGCCATCTTTGAGCAGCTCGAAATTCCCAAAGATTGTGACATACTATCAGTCCAAGAAGTGGAGGATCAGAGTGACGCTATATTCAGCGTCTCGGAAGGTGAAGTCAATATCGACGACCTACAAAAGTCAATTCAAATGCTCGTGCAAGAAGAATACATCTATATGCTCGGAGAGGTAAATGGTGGCTACAGGGCACAGGTACGATTCCCAGAGCACCAATTAAATTGTCATCATAAGTGGTAGCATAACTCTTTCGTGCAGCTCCAGCAGGAGGATTGTGCCTGCTGTAAAAGAAAAACTATGCAAAGGGCAAGGATTCATTGCCTGGATTGCCTTGTTACTGCCTGCAACCTATGTGGACCTTACTATTTCAAGAGAGAGGTCCCAGTCGCACCAGCAGCGCCAGCTCCTTTCTTCCCTCAGAAGCTGATTCAAGAGCAGAGGTACTACATTGCATGGTGTGAAGGGGAAATGGAAAGGCTACAAAAAGAGGTGGACTACTATAAAGGAAGGCTGCAGGAATTTGAACTGGACAAGGAACTTGCGGATGATTTTAGAAGCCTGAACAAAGGCAAAGAAGCTATGGAGGACTCAAAAAATCCTGAAGAGGAGCTCACTAACATCCTATATCAGGAATACGTAAACAAAACCTCTACAGAAACAAAGCCAAGCTCGAGACCACGGCTGGTTAAAAACATGCAATATAACATGCTTGTGGAGTTTGAAATTTCAGGAATCCCCAGATTCAAGGTCCGAGCAATCTTGGGCACTGGAGCCACAACATACTATATTGATGAAGGCTCGACACCAGTGGAGGCACTCGAGCAAAATAGTTTCGAAGTTCATTTCAGTGGAATCAACTCAAGACAAGCTGCCAGGAAAAAACTCAAAGGAGGGCAGATGTACATAGGAGAAAATATTTTCAGAATCCCTTATACCTACTGCTTCAGAATGGAGCTGGGAGATGGCATCCAGATGATCATAGGATGTAATTTCATAAAAGCCATGCAAGGAGGGGTAAGGATAGAAGGTAACATAGTTACTTTCTATAAGAATCTTACAGTTATCAATACTACCCCAACCGCCTCTGTATATACTTCTCTTGAAGTATTAGGTCTGGAAGAAGACGAATACATTGATATCAAGGAATCAGTGTATTACAGTGAGGAGAAAAGTAGGGATTCATTCATATAAAAGTTCAAGCTCTTGATGCGAAGGTTGAAGGAAGCTGGTTATATTGGGGAAGAACCCCTGAAACACTGGGCTAGGAATAAAATTGTCTGCTGGCTAGACATCAAGAACTCGGATTTCACTGTCGCAGATAAGCCCCTGAAACATGTTACGCCTCAGTTACATGACTCTTTTAAAAAACATGTGCAGGCACTGCTTAATCTTGGCGTTATCAGACCAAGTAAAAACCGGCACCGAATGACTGCCATCATTGTTAACTCTGGAACCAGCATAGATCCTGCAACTGGGAAAGAAATGAAGGGAAAAGAATGAATGGTGTTCAACTACCGGAGACTTAATGACATCACCAATAAAGATCAGTATAGTCTCCCAGGAATAAATACAATCCTAAAGAGGGTTTGTGGTAGTAAAATCTACTCTAAGTTTGATCTTAAGAGTGGATTCCATCAAGTAGCCATGCACCCGGACTCCTTCGAATGGACAGCCTTTTGGGTTCCCGACGGTCAATATGAATGGGTGGTCATGCCATTTGATTTGAAGAATGCACCTGCTGTGTTCCAACGAAAGATTGACATATGTTTCCAAGGTACGAAAAACTTCATCGCTGTATACATTGATGACATCTTAGTATTTTCCCAGACAGAGCAGGAACATGCAGAACACCTCCGAATCATGCTACAAATTTGTGAAGAAAATGTGCTCATCCTTAGCCCAACAAAAATGAAGATAGCAGTCTCAGAGGTGGAATTCCTTGGGGCAATAATTGGCAATCAGAAGATCAAATTATAGCCCCACATTGTCAAAAAGATTTCGGAATGCAAGGAGCAGGAACTGACAACCTTGAAGGGGTTATGATCCTGGCTGGGAGTTCTCAACTATGCCAGGAACTACATTCCCAAATTGGGAAGATTACTAGCCCCCTTATATGCAAAAATGAGTCCCACTGGACAACGAAGATGGAATGCGCAAGATTGGGACCTTGTCAGACAAATTAAAAAACAAGTGAACGAATTGCCAGATTTAGAGATTCCCCCAGAGAAGAGCTATGTCCTCTTGGAGACAGATGGCTGTATGGAAGGGTGGGGTGGAATCTGCAAGTGGAAGAAGCAGAAGCATGACACCCGATCCTCAGAAAAGGTCTGTGCCTATGCCAGTGGAAAGTTTAATCCTCCCAAGTCCAATATTGATGCCGAACTGCATGCTGTCATGAAGACCTTGGAGGCGTTAAAAATTTATTACTTGGATAAGGAGGAATTAACTATCAGGACAGATTGTCAGGCAATTATTAGCTACTTCAATAAGTCACCAGGCAACAAGCCCTCCAGAGTCAGATGGCTTGCCTTCACGGATTATATAATTGGGATTGGTATCCCAGTTCATTTTGCACATATTGAGGGAAAGGATAATAAGCTCGCTGATGCCCTCTCCCGTTTAATATCTCATTTAGCTTATGCAGGATGGCCAACCGAGGAGCACCAGATCAACCTGGAGCTAGCAACTATAGCTCTGCAAGAGGTTAGCGCAGCATTGCACAAAGAAGCTCAGGACCAACTAGTGACGATACTCGTGGCGTTATGCGCTTCTCCCAGCTCATCCGGCTACTTGGATGCCAACCACTGTACACGGACATTCATAACTCCATTAGAAGTGACATCCGACACGTGGAACAACAGGCCGCACAGGAGGCACTTGCAGCTCTCATCCAGTTAGGAGAAATACATTCCTTAAAAACTAAGGAATGCCTAAAGCTGCGGAAGACTAATAATTTCTGGACACAATGGTACCCATCGGTTAAGCAGATAGATAACCAACTTGAGAGAGCCATTAAACTCACTGTTAGTTCAATCCAACGCACGGCCGCCTTTCAGTCGACTGCACAACAGAAGCGTGATGAAGAGTAGATCACTTCTTATCTCCTATCTAATCAGATGCAATAGTGGATGCGCCTTTTTGTAAAGCTACTTTATCTTTTGCTTTTACAAAGCTACTTTTTGTAAAGCTACTTTATCCTTTGCTTTCGCAAAGGTGCTTTTGCAAAGCTATTTTCTGCAAAGCTACTTTTGTAAAGTATCTTTTGTAAAGCGGATGCGATCTTATCGCATCGGCTGGTGTAAACTTTCTCCTATAAAAGGAGGATGCCATAATAAGAACAATAACGGGAGTTTCTAAGTGAAGCGTAGAGTTATCTGTGAGTCTTTCCATATCTTCCTCCTTATTCTCTTTACGTTTCGACTCTGCATAACCCACATTCCGGCTGCCGCACCCCGACTCTAGACTTACTACCTCTACTAGTACTACCGCAACTACTACTACTTCTACTACTACTATGACTACTACTGCTACTACAACTGCTCCTAATACTACCACTACTACAACTGCTACTACAACTACTACTTCTACTACAGCTACTACTACAGTTGCTGCAACTACAGATAATACTACTACTACTGCTGTTGCCACAACTATTACTATTACTACTAGTATTGCTACTCCTAGTACTACTACTACTACTACAATTATCACTACGACTACTACTACTGCTACTACTACTGCTACTACTACTACTAGTACTACTACTACTACTACTACTACTAATACTACTACTACCACCACAATAACATCAACAACAACTACTACTTCTATTCCTATTACTACTGCTATTACTTCTCCTACTACTTCTACCACTACTATTACTACTACTACTACAGCTACTACTACCGCTATCGCTACAGCTCCTGTTGATACTGCTGCTGCTTCTACTAATACTATTACTGCTACAATAATAACTACTACTACTACTACTACTACTCCTCCTCCTCCTCCTACTCCTACTACTACTACATTATTGCTTCTCTGACTACCACTACCGCTAGTACTACTACTACTAGAGCTACTGCTATACCTACCACTACTCCAGCTACAGCTACTACAGCTAATACTACTACTATTGCAAATATGGCTACTATTGCTCCTACTGCTACCACTACTACCACTTTAGCTACTACTACTACCGTCACTACTATTACGATTACCACTATCACTACTACTACTACTACTACGACTACTACTACGACCTCTTCAACTACTACAACATCTGCTAGTACTACAGCTGCTTGTGCTGCGACCACTACTACTACTACTACTACTACTTGTACTTCTGCTACTATTACAACTATGATTACTACTACTACTACTACTACTGCTAGTACAATAATTTCTACTGTTACTACTACAACTACTGCTACTACTGCCACTACTACTACTGCTACTACTACTAATACTACTACTGCTACTACTACTACTAATACTACTACTGCTACTACTTCTAGTATTACTACGGAAACTACTATAACTACTACTATTACGACTACTACTACAATAATAACTTTTACTACTACTACTACTACTACTACTACTACTACTACTACCATTACTCCTTTTACTACTGCTACAACTACTATTATTGCGGTTACTACTACTACTATTACTTCGCCAACAACTACTACTACTGCTACTACTGCTACATCTACTTCTACAGCAACAACTACTACTTCTACAATCGCGATTGCTGCTACTATTGTTATTACTACTACTACTACTACTTTTACTACTACTAAAGCTCCAAAGCTACTATTGCTACATATGCTACTACTACTACTACTACTGCCACTACTAATACTACTACTGCCACTACTAATACTGCTACCACTTCGACTACTACTACTACTGCTGCTGCTATCGCCATTTCTAGTACTGCTACTACTACAACTACTAGTACTGCTAATACCTCTACTACTGCAACTACTACAACTAGTAGTACTACTAATACCTCTACTTCTACTACAAACGCAATTGCCACTGCTACTACTACTAATACCCCTATTACCACTACTAGTACTACTACTACTGCTGCTGCTACTACTACTACTACTACTACTACTACTACTACTACTACTACTACTACTTCTACAACTATGATTATTGCTACTTCCACTTCTGCTACTATTGTTCCCACTGCCAGTACTACTGCCACTACTTGTACTTCTACTACTACAACAGCTGCTACTACTTCTACTGCGGCTACTATGACTCTACTGCTACTATTGTTACTTCTACTACTATTTCTACAACTAGTCCTTTCACTACTAGTACTACTGCAACCACTGCTACTACAACTGCTACTACTAATACAACTATAGCAATAATATTAGTAGTAGCAGTAGTAGTAGTAGAAGTTATTGTTGTGGTAGTGGTGTAGCTGTAGTAGCAGAGGTAGTAGCGATAGAGGCAGTAGTAGTATTGGTAATAGCAATAGTAGTAGCAGTCGTAGCAGCAGCAGCTATAGTAGGAGCAGTTATCAGAATGGTAGCAATGGATGGAGTAGCAGCTATTGAACTAGTAGTACCAGTTGTAGTAGCAGTAGTTGCAGTAGTAGTAGTAGCAGTAGTTGCAGTAGTAGTAGCATTAGTACTAGGTGTAGTGGTAATAGATGTCAAAGCAGCAGTAGGGTTAATAGTAGAAGTAGTTGTAGTAGCAGTTGTAGTAGTAGTAATAGGAATAGTAGTACTAATAGTAGTAGTAGTAGTAGTAATAGTAGTTGTAGTTGAAGTAGTAGTAGCAATAGTACTAGTACTAGTAATAGTAGGGTTAGTAGTAGTAGTAGTAGTAGTAGGAGTAGTAGTACGAGTAGAAGTGGTAATGGTTGTATCAGGAGTAGTAGTGAGAGGTGTAGTAGAAGTAGTAGTTGTAGCAGTAATAGTAGTAGCAGTAGTAGTAATAATAGTAATAGTAGAGTAGTAGTAGTAACAGATGTAGTAGGTATAGTAGTTGTAATAGTAGTAGTAGTTATTATTGTAGCAGTGACAGTAGTAGTTGATGTAGCAGTGGTTGTAGTAATAATGGTAGTTGTAGTAATGATCGTAGTAGTAGGAGTCACAGCAGCAACAGTTGCAGCAGTAGTGGTAGTAGTGGTAGTAGTAGAAGTAGTAGTAGTACTACTAGTAGTAGTTGTAGTAGTAGCAACAAGTGTAGCGATAGGGCTGGTAGTAGTAGTTATAGTATCTGAAGCAACAGTGGTAGTAGTTGTTGTTGTGGTAGTACTAATAGCAGCAACAGCAGTGGTTGTAGTATTTGTTGAAGTAGTAGCAGTAGGAGTAGGTTTAGGTGTAGGTGTAGAATAGTACGAGTAGTAGTAGGTGTAGGAATAAAAGTAGTAGCAGTAACAGAAGTAATAGTTGAAGCTATAGTAGTATTAGGAGTAGTAGTGGTAGTAGAAGCAGCAATAGTAGTAGTAGTAGCACTAGTAGTAGTAGGAGTAGTAGTTGTTGTTGTAGTTGGAGTAGTAGTAATAGTTGTAGTAGTTGTTGTACTAGTAACAGTAGTGGTAGCAGTAGTAGTATTAGTAGTACTTTTAGTAGTAGTGGCTGTAGTAGGTGTTGTAGTTGAAATAGCACCAGTAGCAATAGTAGCAGTAGTTGTTGTAGTAGTAGTGGCAGTGGTAGTAGTAGTAGTAGTAGTCATAGCAAAAGTAGAAATAGTAATAATAATGGTAGTCGTGGTATCAGTATTAGCAGTAGTAGTAGGAGGAGAATTAGTAGTAGCACCAGCGGAAGCTGTACCAGTACTAGCAGTTGTAGCAATTGGAGAAGAAGTAGGTATAGTAGTAGCAGAAGAAGGTATATTAGTAGTAGTAGCTACAGTAGTAGTAGTAGTAGTAGTAGTTGCTGCAGCAGTAGCTATAGTTGTAGTAGCAAAAATAGTAGTAGTATTAATATTAGTAGTCGAAGCGGTATTAGTAGCAATAGTAATAGTAGTAATAGCTACAATTGGGCAGTAGTATGGTTATAGTAGGAGCAGTTGTAGTAGTAGCAGCAACAGTAGTAGTAGTAGTAGTAGTAGTAGTAGTAGTAGTAGTAGTAGTAGTAGTAATGCTAGTAATAGTAGTAGTAGTAGTACTAGTCGTAGTAGAAGTCCTAGTAGTAGAAATAGTAGCAGTAGTTGTAGTAGTAGCTGTAGTAGTAGATGTAGCAGCAACATTTAACTACTACTACACATAAATACTACTGCTCCTACTATGACTCCTACTCCAACTCATGCTACTATAGCTGCTACTACTTCTGCAACTACTAGTACAACAACGACAGTAACAAGAACTACCACTACTACTACTACTTCCGCTACTACTATTATTACTACAACTACAACTATTACCACCACTAATACAACTACTACTACAACAACAACTACTACTACTAATACTTCTAATACTAACACTACTACTTCTATAGCTACAACTACTACCACTAATATTACTCCACCAACTACTACTCCTACCCTACACTAACTCCGACTACTACTCCTACTACTTCAACTACTACTACTACTACTATTGCTCCTACTAGTACTATTACTACTGCTACTACTACTACTACCATTGTTGTTGCTACTACTGCTATTAATGCTCCTACTACTTCTCCTACTACTATAACTACTGCTACACTTACTAATGCTACTATTGCTACTACTACTTCTGCTACTACAACAACTACTACTGCTACAACTACTACTACTTGTAATACTACTACTACTTCAACCACAACTACTCTAGCTACTGATGTTGTTGCTACTACTACTACTAATGCAACTTCTATTGCTGCAACTACTACTGCTGCTGTTACTCCTGCTACTCCTGCTACTACTATTACTACTACAACTACTAGTAGTAGTAGTAGTAGTATTAGTTGTAGTAGGAGTAGCATTCGTAGCAGCAGCAGTAGTAGTCATAGTAGTAGTAGTAGTATTAGTTGTAGTAGTAATAGTAGTAGTTGTTGTAGTATTAGTAGTAGTAGTAGGAGTAGTAGTAGTTGTAGTAGTAGTAGTTGTTGTAGCAGTAGTAGTCATAGCTATAGTAGTAGTAGTAGTAGCTGCAATAGTAGAAGCAACAATAGTAGTAGTTGTAGCAGTAGAAGCAGCAGCAGCAGTAGTATTAGGAGTAGAAGTAGTAGTGGTAATAGTAGTAGCAGTTGTAGGTGTAGTAGCAGTAGTAGTTGTAGCAGTAATAGTAGAAGCAGCATTAGCAGTAGAAGCAGTAGTAGCAATAGTTATAGTAGCAGTAGTAATAAAAGTAGTGTAGCAATAGTAATAGTAGTAGTAGGAGGAGAAGTCATTCTAATAGTAGCAGTAGAAGTAGCAATAGTTGTAGTAGTAAGAGAAGTAGTTAGATTAGCAGTAACAGTAGAAGCAGTAGTAGTAGTAGCCGTAGTAGTAGTAGTAGTAGTTGAGGTAATACTAGTTGTTGCAGTTGGTGTAGCAAAAATAACAAGAGTAGTAGTAGTAGTAGTAGTACTAGTAGCAGTAGAAGCAGTTGTAGAAGTAGTACTATTAGGAGCTATAGTAGTAATAGTTGTAGTAGTAACAGTAGTAGTAGTAGCCATGGTAGTAGAATCGATAGCAGTAGTAGGGGATGTAGTAGTAGTAGAAGCATCAACATTGATAATAGTAGTATCAATAGTAATAAAAGTAGTAATAGTAGTAGAAGTAGTAGTAGGAGAAGTAGTAGTAGTAGTCATAGTAGTAGTAGCGATAGTTGTAGTAGTATGAGATGTAGTGAGAGTAGCAATAAGAGTTGTGGTAGTAGTAGTAGTAGTAGAAGTAGCAAGAGTAGTAGTTGTGGTAGTAGTAGTAGCAGCATTAGTAGAAGTAGTAGTTGCTGTAGAAGTAGTAGTCGGAGTTATTCTCATAATACTAGTAGCAGAAGTAATTGTGGTAGTAGCAGTAGAAGTAGTTGTAGGAGAGGTGGTAGTTGTAGTTGTTGTTGTAGTTGTAGGACAAGTAGTAGCACCAGTAGTAGTAGATGTAGCAGTGGTGAAAATTGTAGTAGTAGTGGTATTAGCTATTTCTATAGAAGCAGTTGTAGTAGCAGCACAAGTAGTATTAGTAGTGGTAGTAACAGCACTAGTTGTTGCAGTAGCAGTAGTTGTTGCAATAGTTGCAGTAGTAGTGGCAATAGTTGCAGCAGTAGCGGCAGTAGTATAGTAGTAGTAATAGTAGTAGTAGCAGTGACAGCAGCAGCAGCAGCAGTAGTAGCAGCAACAGTAGCAACAATAGTAGTAGTAGTATTCGTAGTAGTAGAAATAGTACTTGTAGTAGCAGCAGTAGTAGCAGCAACAGTAGCAGCAATAGTAGTAGTAGTATTCGTAGTAGTAGAAATAGTACTTGTAGTAGCAGCAGTAGTAGTAGTTAGTACTAGTAGTGGGAGTAGCAGTAGTAGTAGCAATAGTTGGCGTAGCAGAAGTAGTAGCAGTAGAAGTAGTAGCGATAGTACTAGTAGGAGTAGTAGTAGCAGTCGCAGTAGTAGTAACAGCATCAGTAGTGGTAGTAGTAGTAGTAGTTGTTGTTGTTGTTGTAGTAGTAGTAGTAGTAGTAGTAGTGGTTATTGTAGTAGTAGTAGTAGTTGTTGTTGTTGTTATTGTAGTAGTAGTTACATAGTAGCGGTAGAGGAAGTAATAGAAGTAGTAGTAATAGTAGCAGTAGTAGCAGTAGTAGTAGTAGTAGTAATAGTAGTAGTAGTAGTCATAAATATGGCAGCAGCAATAGTAGTAGTAGTAGCAGGAGCAGAAGTAGCAACAGAAGTAGTAGGCGGAGAAGTTATCGTAGTTGTGATTGTAGGAGAAGTGGTAATAGTAGTATTAGTAGTAGTAAAGGTAGTAATAGTAGAAGTAGTAGTTATAGTAGTAGTAGTTGTAGTAGTAGTAGTAGTAGTTGCAATTACAGTAGAAGCATTAGTAGAAGCAATAGTAGTAATAGCAGTAGTAGCAGTAACAATATTAGTAGTAGTGGCAGTAATAGTAGTATCAATATTAGTAGTAGCAGCAAGAACTTTAGTTGTAGAAGCAGCAGCAGTAGAAGTAGTAGTCAAAAGAGTAGCAGTGTAGTAGCAGCAGAAGCAGTGGCAGTAGTAGTAGTAATAGGAAAAGTAGTAGTAGCATTAGTAGCAACAAAAACAATAGTAGCAATATTAGTGGTAGTATTAGCAACAACAACAACAACAGTTGTGGTAGTGGTTGTAGGAGTAGTAGTAGTAGTAATAGTAGCCGCTGTAGTGGTAGTAGTAGTTGTTGTTGTTGTTGTCACTGTAGTGCAGCAGTAGTTGTAGAAGTAGTAGTCTTAACAACACAGTAGTCGCAGTAGTAGTATCTAGGGTATTAGCCGTACCAATAGTTGTTGTAGTAGTAGCGACCGAAGTAGCAATAGTAGTGGTAGTAGCAGTATTAGCAATAGTAGTAGCAGTAGTTGTAGTAGAAGTAGGAGAAGCAATAGGAGTAGTATAAGTAGTTGTACAAGTATTTGCATTAGTAGTAGCAATAGTAGTAGTAGTAGGAAAAGTAGTAGGAGTAGTAGCTTTAGTAGTAGCACCAGCAACAACAATAGCAGCAGTAGTTCTAGTAGTATTAGTAGAAGTAGTAGCACTAGTTGTAGTAATAGTAGCAGCAGTAGATGTAGTGTTGTCTACACAGTACTTATAGTAGTTGTTGTAGAAGTAGCATTATTAGTTGTAGCAGCAGCAATAACACTAGTAGTAGCAGTAGCTGTAGTAGTAGTTGTAGCTATAGTAGTAGCAGAAGTAATAGTAGAAGTAGTAGTAGCAGAAGTAGTAGTAGTAGAAGCAATAGTAGTTGCAATAGTAGCAGCAGTCGCTGTAGTTGTAGTAGTAGTAGTACTAGTAGTTGTGGTTGTTGTAGTAGTTGTAGTGGTAGTAGTAGAAGTAGCTGTAGAAGCAGCAGCTACCGCAACATTAGTAGTAGCAAAAGTTGTAGTAGTGTAAGTAGTAGTAGTGGTCGTAGTAGTAGGAGTCGTAGTAGTAGTGATAGTAGCAGTAGTAGTGTCAGCTATAGTAGCTGTAGTTGTAGTAGCTATAGTAGTAGCAACAGCAGTAGTAGTAGCAGTAGTTGTAATCATAGTAGTATTTGTTGTAGTAGTGGGAGTTGTTGTAGTAGTAATTGCAGTAGTAGAAGCTGTAGTCACAGTAGTCGGAGTAGTAGCAGAAGTAGAAGTAGTAGTAGCAGAAGTAGTAGTCATTGTTGCAGAAGTAGTAGTAGTGGTAATAATATTAGTTGTTGTTGCAGTCGTAGAAGCAGAAGTTATAGTAGGTTGAGAAGATGTACTAGTAGCAATAGTAGCAGCAATAGTAGTAGTCGTAGTAGTAGTTGGAATAGTAGCAGTAGTTGCAATAGCAGCAGCAGTAGTTGTAGGTGCAGTTGTTGCAGCAATAGCAGTAACAATAGTAGTAGTCATAGTAGTAGTACTAATAGTAGTTGCCGTAGTAGCAGTAGTAGTATTAGGAGGAGGAGTAGTAGTAGTAGTAGCAGAAGAAGTAGTTGTAGCAGTAGAGGTAGTATTACTAATAGTAGTAGTTGTAGCAGTAGCAGCAGCAGTAGTGGCAGTAGTAGTCGTAGAAGTAGTAGTAGTTGCTCTAGTAATAAAAGTAGTATTAGGAGTAGTTGTAGTTGGAGGAGGAGTCGTAGTAGCAATAGTACTAGTTGGTGTAGTAGCTGCAGTAGTATTAGTAGAAGTAGTAGTAATAGTAGTAGTCGTAGTAGTAGTTATAGTTATAGTAGTAACAGTACTAGCAGCAGCAGTTGTTGTAGGAGAAGTAGTAGTTATTGTTATTGTAGGAATAGTAGTAGTAGTAGTAGTAGTAGTAGTAGTAGTAGTAGTAGTAGTAGTTATTGTAGTAGTAGCACTAGTTGTGATAGTAGTTGTAACAGTAGTAGTGGTAGCATTAGAAGCTGCATTAGTTGCAATAGTTGTAGTAGCATTAGAAATAGTAGCAGTAGTAGCAGTTATAGTAGTAATAGTGTTAGCAATAGCAGCAGTAGTAGTAGTACAGATAGTAGTAGCTGTAGTAATAGAAGTAGTAGCAGTGGAGTAGCTGTAGAAGAAGTAGTAGTAGTAGTGGTAGGAGAAGTCATCGTAGTAGTAGCAGTGGTAGAAACAACAACAACAACAGTAGCAGTACTAGTAGTAGTAGAACAACAACAGTAATTGTAGTAGTATTACTAGGAGTAGTGGTAATAGTATTAGTAGCCACAGTAGTAGTAGTAGTAGTGGTGGTAGTAGCAGCAGCAGTAGTAGTAGCAGTTGTAGTAGTAGTAGTAGTTCCAGTAGCAGTACTAGTAGTAGTAGTAGTAGCAACAGCAGCAGTAGTAGTAGTAGCAAAAGTCATAACAGTAGCACTTGTTCTTATAGTATCAGCTGTAGTAGTTGCAGTAGTAGCAGCAGTAGTTGTTGTAGTAGTAGTAGTAGCAGTAGCAGTTGAAGTTGCAGTAGTTATAGTAGTAGTAAGAGTAGTAGCAGCAACAATAGTAGTAGTAATAGTAGTAGTAGTTGTACTTGTAGTAATAGTAGTAGTAGCAGCAGCAGCAGTAGAAGTAGTAGGAGCAGTAGTAGTAGAAGTAGTTGTTGCAGTAGTTGTATTTGGAGGAGAAGTAGGAGCAGTAGTATTAGTAGCAGCAATTATAGTAGTCATTGTAGTAGTAACAGTCTTAATAGCAGTCGCAGTAACTATCTCAATTCTAGTAGTAGTTGTAGCTGTATTAGTAGTAGTAGCAGCAGCAGTAGCAGCAGCAGTAGCAGCAGCAGTAGTAGAAGTTGCAGAAGCAACCATAGTGGCTATAGTTATTGGAGTCGAAGTACTAGTAGTAGTAGTTGTTATAGTAGTAGTAGTATAGTAGTAGCTATAGTAGCTGCATTAGTAGTAGTAGCAGAAGTAGTAGTAGTCATAGTAGCAATTGTAGTCATGGTAGGAGAAGTAGCAATATTATTGGTAGTAATCAAAGTAGTAGTAGCTGTAGCAGTAGAAGCAGTAGTACTCGTACTAGTAGTAGCAGCTGTAGTTGAGGATATAGTAGCAGTAGGAGTATCCGAAGTTGTAGTTTTAGTAGCCGTAGATGTAGTCGAAGTAATAATAGCAGTGATAGTGGTAGTAGTAGTAGTAATAGTTATCGTAGTAGCAGTAGTAGCGGCAATACGAGTTGTAGTAGTAGTACTAGTAGTAGTGGTAGAAGTAGTAGGAGTCAGATATTAGTAGAAATATGTGCAAGGGAAGGTGTAGTAGTAGGAGTAGAAGTAGCAATAGTAGTAGTACTAGCAGTAGTAACAGCATCAGTAGTAGCAATTGTAGCGGTATTAGTAGTGGTTGTGATAGTAGTAGCTCGTTATAGCAGTAATAGTAGTAGTAGTAAAACTAGTAGTAATTATAGCAGTAGTAGTATCAGAACTAGTAATAGTTGGAGAAGCAGTAGTAGCAAGAGTAGCGATGGTAGTAGTTATAGAAGTTGTAGCAGTAGTAGCAGTAGGAGCTGGAGTATAAGGAGTACTAGCAATCGTAGTAGCAATAGTAGTAGCAGAAGTAGTAGTAGTTATAGTAATAGTAGTAGTAGTAATTCTATTAGTATCAGTAGTAGTAGTATTAGTAATAGTTGTATTGTACTAGTAGTATTAGTTGTTGTAGTATTTTTACCAGCAAAAGTTGTAGTCAAAGTAGTATTATTAGTAGTAGCAGTAGTAGTAGTGTGAATAGTAGTAGAAGTAGCCGTTGTAGCAATAGTTGCAGCAGTTGTAGTAGTAGGAGAAGTTGTAGAAGTAGTTGTGGTAGCAGTAGTAGTACTAGTAATCGTTGTAGCAGTACTACTAGTAGTAGTAGTTGTAGCAGTTGTATTAGCAAGAGTAGTAGCAGTAGCAGTAGCAGCAGCAGTAGTAGCTGTAGTAGTTATAGTAGTAGCAGTAGTAGTAGTAGCAGTAATAAGAGTAGTAGTAGTAGGGGGAGGAGGAGGAGTAGTAGCGATTGTAGTTGAAGGAGCAGTAGCAGAAGCAGTAGTAAGAGTAGTAGCAGCAGTAGTAGTAGTAGTAGTAGTAGTAACAGTCATAGTAGTAGTAGTTGTTGTTGTTGTTGTTGTCATTGTTGTTGTAGTTGTGGCAGTAGTGGTAATAGTAGCAGCAAGAATAGTAGAAGAAGAAGTAGTGGTAGTAGTAATAGGAGAAGTAGTTGGAGTAGTAGTAGTAGTATCAGTAGTAGTAGAAGTAGTCAAAGTAGTAGTAGCAGTAGTAGTAGTAGTAGTCATAGGAGAAATAGTAGGAGTTGTAGTATTAGTAGCAGCAGTAGCTATAGTAGTACTAGTTGTAGTAGTATAAGTAGTAGTAGTAGCAATAGTAGTAGCTATAGCAGCAACAACAACAATGGTAATAGCAGTAGTAGTAGCAGTAATAGTAGTAGCAATAAGCGTAGTAGTAGTAGTAGTAGCAGTAATTATAGCAGCACTAATAGTTGTAGTAATAGTAGCAGTAGTAGTAGCAGAAGTAGTAGTAGTAGGAGAAGTAGTTGTAGCAGCATTAGCAGTAGTAGTCGTCAGAGTAGTAGTATCTCTATTAGTAGCAGCAGTAGTAGTAGTAGTAGTAGCCGTAGTAGTAGTAGTAGCTGTAGTAGTAGAAGAACTAGTAGTAGTCATAGTAGCAGTAGTAGAAATAGCACAATTAGTATCAATTTAAATTGTACTAGTAATAGTAGTATTGTAGTAGTATTTTTAGTTGCAGAAGTTGTTGTAGTAGTAGAATTAGTAGCAAAAGTTATTGTAGTAGTAGTATTAGGAGCAACTATAGAAGTAGCAGTAGTGGCAATTGTTGCAATAGTTGATGTAGTAGTAGTAGTAGTGGTAGTAGTAATAGTAATTGTAGTAGTAGTAATAGTAGTAGTAGTAGTATTGTGGTAATAGTAGTAGTAGAAGTAGTAGTAGTTGAAGTAGGTGTAGGAGAAGGAGTAGCAATTGTACTGGTAGTAGCAGCTATAGTAGTAGTAGTAGTAGAAGTAGTAGCAACAGTTGTAGTAGCGATAGTAGTAATAGTAGTAGTCGTGGTGGTAGTAGTAGTAGTTGTAGTAGCAGCAGTAGTAGTAGCAGTAGCAACTGTAGCAGTAGTAGTTGTAGTAGTAGCAGTAGAAGTTATAGTAGAAGTAGTGCGAATAACAGTAGTAGTTGTGGTAGTTGTAGTTATAGTGGTAGTTGTAGTAGTAATAGTAGTAGTGGCAGTAGCAGCAAGAGTAATAGTAGTTGTAGCATTAGTAGTACTTGCATTAGTAGTAGCCAGGGCAGTAGTAATAGTATTAGTAATAATAGTAGTAGTAGGAGTCGTAATAGAAGTAGTAAGAGTACCAATAGAAATAGTAGTAGTAGCATTAGTAATAATAGTAGAAGTAGTAGTAGTATCACTATTAGTAGTAGTTGTACTAATAGTTGGAGTAGTAGTAGTTGTTGTAGTTGCAGCAGCAGTAGGACTAGCTATAGTAGTAGTAGCAACAGTAGTAGTAGCCATAGTTGTAGTAATAGTAGTAATAGTAGTCATAGTAGCAATAGTAGTGGCGATCGGAGTAGTAGTAGTAGTACTAGTAGTTGTACTAGTAGTAGTACTATTAGTAATAGTAGAAGTAGTAGGAGTCGGAGTATTTATAGAAATAGGTGTAAGAGAAGCAGTAGTAGTAGGAGTAGAAGTAGCTATAGTAGTAGTATTAGTAGTAGTAGCTATAGTAGTAGCAACAATTGTAGCGGTATTAGTTGTGGTAGTGGTAGTAGTAGCTCGTCATAGTAGTAATAGTAGTAATAGTAGTAAAACTAGTAGTAATTGCAGCAGTAGTAGTAGCAAAAGTAGTAGTAGTTGGAGAAGCAGTGGTAGTAATAGTAGCTGTGGTAGTAGTCATAGAAGTTATAGTAGTAGTAGCAGTAGAAGCTAGAGTAGAAGGAGTACTAGGAATAGTAGTAGCAGAAGTAGTAGTAGTAATTCTATTGCTATCAGTAGTAGTTGTATTAGTAATAGTTGTATTATAGGAGTAGTATTAGTTATTGTAGTATTTTTAGTAGCAAAAGTTGTAGTCATAGGATTATTATTAGTAGTAGTAGTATAAGTAGTAGTAGTAGTAGTAGTAAGAATAATAGGAGTAGTAGTAGAACTATCCGTCGTAGCAGTTGTTGCACCAATTGCAATAGTAGTAGTTATACTAGTAGTAGGAGAAGTTGTAGAAGTAGTTGTGGTAGCAATAGTAGAGTAGTAACAGTAGTAATAGTGGTTGCAGTAGTAGTAGCAGCAGCAGCAGTAATAGTAGGAGTAGTAGTAGTTGGAGTAGTAGTAGTAGAGATTGCAGTTGAAGAAGCAGTAGCAGAAGTAGTAGTAAGAGTAGTAGCAGTACCAGCAGTAGCAGCAGTAGCAGCAGTAGTAGTAATAGTACTTGTTGTAGTTGTTGGTGTAGTTGTAGTAGTTGTAGTAGTGGCAGATAGTAGTATTAGTAGTAGCAGTAGCTATAGTAGTACTAGTTGTAGCAGTATTAGTAGTAGTAGTATCAATAGTAGTAGTGGTAGCAGTAATAGTAGTAGCAGTAATTATAGTAGTAGTAATAGTAGTAGTAATAGTAGCACTAGTAGTAGCAGTAGTAGGAGGAGGAGAAGTAGTTGCAGTAGCATTAGCAGCAGTAGTTGTCAGAGCAGTAGTAGCACTATTAGCAATAGTAGCAGCAGCAGTAGAAGTAGTAGGGGCAGTAGTAGTTGCATTAGTAGTAAAAAAGGTAGTAGTAGTCATAGTAGTATTGTAGTAGTATTTTTAGCAGCAGAAGCAGTTGTAGTAGTCGTATTAGTTGTAGTAGATGTTGTAGTAGTATTCGTAGTAGTAGTAGTTGGAGTAGCAATAGTTGCAATAGTTGTAGTAGTAGTAGTAGTAGTAGTAATATTAATAGTAGTAGTAGTAGAATAGCAGCAGTAGTTGCAGTAGTCACAATAATACTAATAGTTTTAGTAATAGTAGCAATAGTAGTAATAGTACTATTAGTAGTTTGTAGTCATAGTGGTTGGAGTAGGAGTAGGAGCAGGAGTAGGAATTGTACTATTAGTAGCAGCTACAGCAGTAGTAGTAGAGGTAGTAGTAAAGGTAGTAGCCATCGTCGTAGTAGTAGTAGTTGTTGTAGCAGCAGTAGTAGTAGCAGCAGTTGTAGTAGCAGCAGCAGTAGTAGTAGCAGCAGTAGCAGTAGTCGTAGAAGTAGTACAAATAATAGTAGTAATTGTAGTAGTAGTAGTTATAGTAGTAATAGTAGTAGTAGTAGTAGTAGCAGTAGCAGTAGCAGCTGCAGTAATAGTAGTTGTAGCATCAGTAGTAGTAGCTTGATTAGTAGTAGTAGTATCAATAGTAGTGGTAGTAGTAGTAGTTGTTGTTGTTGTAGTAGTAGTAGTAGTAATAATAATAGTAGTATTAGGAATACGTGCAGGCGGAGTATTAAGAGTACCACTAGAATTAGTAGTCATAACAGTAGTAATAGTAGTAGTAGTAGTATTAGTAGTAGTAGCACTAGTTGTAGTAGCAGTAGTGATAGTTGGAGTAGTAGCTGTTGTAGTTGTAGTAGTAGTAGTACTAGCAATAGTAGTAGAAGCAATAGTAAATAGTAATTGTAGTAGTAGTACTAATACTTGTAGCAATGGTAGTGGTAGTAGCAGCAGCAGTAGTAGTAGTAGTAGTGGTAATAGTAATAGTAGTAGCAGTTGTCGTAGAAGTAGCTATAGTAATACTAGCAATAGTGGTACTATTAGTAGTATTAGTAGTAGTAGCAGTAGTAACAGTAGCAATAGGAGTAGTAGTGGAAATATCACCGGTAGCAGTAGTAGCAGTAGTTGTTGTTGTTGTAGTAGTAGTAATTGTTGTTGTTGTTATTGTTGTTGTAGTAGTAGTAGTACTAATAGTAGTAGCAGCAGTAGAAGTAGCACCAGTAGTTGTATTTGTAGTAGTAGCCCTAGTTGTAGTAGTAGTAGTAGTAGTTGTAGCCGTAGGAGAAGAAGTAGGTATAGTAATTGTAGTAGTGGTAGCAGCAACAGTCGCAGCTGCAGCAATAGCAATAGTAGTAGTATTAGCAGTAGTGATAGGTGTAGTAGTAGTAGTAGTAGTAGTAGTAGCATTAGTAGCAGCAGCAGCAGTAGTAGTAGAAGCAGTATTAGTAGCAATAGTAATAGTAGTAATAATTGTAGTAGTATTACAAGTGGCATTAGTAGTAGTAGTAGTAGTAACAGTAGTTGCAGTGGGAGGATGTGGAGTAGTAGTGGTAGTAGTGCCAGTAATAATAGTAGCAGCAGCATTAGTAGCAATAGTAGTACTACTAGAAGCATCTGCAACAGCAGTAGTAGTAGTTATAGTAGTAGTAGTAGTAGTAGTAGTAGTAATAGTAATAGCAGCAGTAGTAGTTACTGTAGTCGTGGTAGTAGTAGTAGTAGTAGCAGCTATAGCCGCAACAATATCAGTAGTAGGAGAAGAAGTAGTAGTTGGATAAGTATTAGTAGTAGCTGTAGTAGCATAAGTAGTAGTAGTTGGAAAGTAGTAGTAGTAGCTGTAGTAGGAGTAGCAACAACGGCCGCCGCAGCAGTAGTACTGGTAGTTCTTGTAGTCGTAGTTGGAGAAGCATCGGTAGTTCTTGTAGTAATAGTAGCAGCAGCAGCTGCATTAGTAGTACTAGTATTAATACTAGCTGTAATCATCGCATTTGTAGTTGTAGTTGTAGTAGTAGTAGTAGTAGTAGTGGTTGTAGATGTAGTAGCATAAGTAGTAGTAGTAGTAGTAGTAGTAGTAGAAGTAGTAGTCATGGTGGTACTAGTAGTAATACTATAGTAGCAGCAACAGCAGTAGTGGTAGTAGTCCGAAAAGTATTATTAATAGCAGTAACAGTAATTGTAGTAGAAGTGGTAGCAAAAGTGATAGTAGTAGTAGTAGCAATAGTAGCTGTAGCAGAAGTTGTTGTCATAGTTGTAGTAATAGTAGTAGTAATAGTAGTAGTAGTTGTGGCAGATATAGTAGTAGAAGTAGTTATAGTAGTAGTAGTTGTTGTTATTGTTATTTGAAAACTATTAGTAGATCTAGTGGTAGAAGTAGTATTGGTTGTTGTAGTAGTAGTACTTATTTTTGTAGTAGTTGTACTAGTAGCTGAAGTAGTAGTTGTAGTAGAAGTAGAAGCAATAGCAGTAGAAGTTGTTGTAGCAGTAGCTGGAGTAGTAGCAGTAGAAGTAGTGGTAACAGTTGTAGCAGTAGTAGCCGTAGTAGCAGTGGTAGGTGTTGTAGTAGCAGTCATAGCGGTAGTAGTAGTATTTAAAGTAGTAGTAGTTGTAGTAATGCAAGTAGAAGTAGTAGTACTAGTAGTAGAAATAGTAGCTGAAGTAGTGGTCGTGGTAGTAGTAGTAATATTTGTACTTGTAGTAGTAGTACTAACAGCAAAAGTATTATTAGTCAGAGTAGCAGTTATAGTAGCAGTAATATTAGTAGCAATGGTAGTAGTATTAGGAGAAGTAGCAGTGGAAGCAATAGTAGTAGTGATGTTAGTAGTAGTATTAGTAATAGTAGTAGCAGTAGTAGTAGTTGTAGTAGCAGCAGTAGTAGTAGAAGTAGTTGCCGCAACTATAGTAGTTATAGTAGTCATAGGGATTGGATTAAGAGTATTGGTAGTGGTAGTTGTAGTTGTAATAGTAGTAGTGGTAGTAGCGGTAGTAGTTGAAGTAGTATTAGGAGTGGTAGTTCGAGGAGGAGTTGGAGTTGGGGTAGTAGTAGTAGAAGTAGCAGCAGTAATGGTAGCAGTATTGGTAGTAGTAGTAGTCTTGGTAGTGATAGGAGTAGGAGTAGAAATAGCACCAGAAGCAATAGTAGCAGTAGTTGTTGTAATAGTAGTAGTAGTAGAAGAAGTAGCATTAGTAGTAGTACCAATAGTTGTTGTAGTAGCTGTTGTAGCAGGAGAAGTAGTAGCAGTAGCTGTAGGAGAAGTAGTAGTAGTACCGGCCATAGCAGTAGTTGTAGTAGCAGTTGTAGTAGTAGGAGAAGAAGTAGGTATATTAGTAGGAGAAGATGTCGGTATAGTAGTTGTAGTAGCGATAGAAGTAATAGTAGTAGCAGTAGCAATAGCAGCAGTAGTAGTATTCATACTAACGGTAATAATAGTAGTAGTAGTAGTAGTAGTAGCAGTAGTTGTAGTAATAGTAGCAACAACAGAAGTAACATAAATAGCAGTAGTAGTAGAAGCAGTATTTGTAGCAATAGTAATAGTAGTAGTAGTAGAAGCAACATTAGTAGCAATAGTGGTAGAAGTAGTAGTAGCAGTAGAAGGAGTGGTATCGAGGTAGCAGTAGCAGTAGTAGTAGTAGTGCTAGTAATTGTAGTAGTAGTAGTAGTATTTAGAAGCTGCAACAGCAGCAGCTGTAGTTGTACCGGTAACAGTAGTTGCAACCGTAGTAGTTGTTGTAGTCATGTTAGTTGTAGTAGCAGAAGCAGTAGTACCAGTAGAAGTAGAAGAAATAGTAGTTGGAGAAGTAGTGTAGTAGTAGCAGTAGCAGTAGTAGTAGTAGTAGTAGTAGTAGTAGTAGTAGTAGTAGTAGTAATAGTAGTAATAGTAGTACTAGTAGTAGTAGTGATTGTGGTGGTTGTAGTAGTTCTAGTAGTAGTAATAGCAGTAATAGCAGTAGTAGTTGCAGTAATTGCGATAGCAACAGCAGTAGTAGTAGTAGAAGTAGTCGTAGTAGCAATAGTAGTAGTAATAGCAATAGCAACAGCAGCAGTTGTAGTAGTAGAAGTTGTCGTAGCAGTGGTAGTAGTGGTAATTGCAATAGTAGCAGCAGCAGCAGTAGTAGTAGTAGTAGTAGTAATACTAGTAGTACTAGTTGTTGTAATCGCCATAGTCGAAGTAGTAGTAGTAGTAGTGGTGGTGGTGGTGGTAGTAGTAGTAGTAGTAGTATTAGTAATAGTAGTAATAGTAGTAGTAGTAGTCATTGTGGTAGTAGTAGTTGTAGTAGTTGTAATAGCCACAGCAGTAGTAGTAGTAGTGGTAGCAGTAGTAGTAGTAATAGCTATAGCAACAGCAGTACTAGTAGTAGTAGGAGTTTTAGGAGTAGTAATAGTATTAGTAGTGGTAATAGTAGTTATTGTAGGTGGAGTCGTGGGAGTATTGGGATTAGTAATAGTATTTGTAGCAACAACAACAATAGTAGTAGTAGTGGCAAGAGGTGTAGGAGTAGGAGTAGCAGTAGGAGCAGTGGAAGTAGTGTTAATATTATTATTATTATTAGTAGTAGTAGTAGTAGTAGCAGTAGCAGTAATAGTGGTAATAGTCATAGTCACAGTGGTAGGATTAGCATAAGTAGTAGTAGTAGCAGTTATCATTGTAGCAGTAACAGTAGCAGTAGTGACGAGTTGGTTTTGGAGTAGGAGTAGTAGTAGTAGTAGTAGTGGTAGAAGGAGTAGCAGTACTAGTTGTAGGAGTAATAGTACGAGTAGTAGTAGTAATAGTAGAAGTAGCAATAGTGGCCGTAATAGTAGAAGTAGTAGTAGTAGTAGGAAAAGAAGCAGTAGAAGTAGCAATTGTAGTAGTACTTGTAGTAGCAGTAGTAGCAGCAGCAGTAGTAGCATTAGTGGTAATAGTAATAGTAGTAGTAGTTAACTTACTAGTTGCAGTAGTGGTTATAGTCACAGTATTGGTCGTAATAGTAGTAGTAGCAGCAGTAAGAGGAGTAGTAGCAAAAATATCACCCATAGAAGTAGTATCAATAGTTATTGACGTAGTAGCGGTGGTGGTGGTGGTGGTGGTGGTGGTGGTAGTAGTAGTAGTAGTAGTAGTAGTAGTAGTAGTAGTAGTAGTAGTAGTAGCACTAGTAGTTGCATTTGTAGTAGATGTTGCAGGAGAAGTTGTAGTAGTGCTAGTAGGAGAAGTAGTAGTGATGCCAACTGTAGCTGTAGTAGTAGTTGTTGTAGCGGTAGCTGAAGAAGTAGGTATAGTAGTAGGAGAAGAAGTATGTATAGTAGTAGGAGAAGAAGTATGTATAGTAGTAGGAGAAGAAGTATGTATAGTAGTAGTAATAGTTGTAGTGGCAACAGTAGTAGCTACAGCAACCGCATCTGCAATTGTATTAGCAGTAGGCATAATAGTAGTAGTAATAGTAGGAGCAGCAGCAGTAGTAGTTGTTGTAGTAGCAGCAGCAGCAGCAGTAGTAGATGTAGTTTTAGTAGCAATAGTCAAAGTAGTAGTAATGTAGTAGTAGTACAAGCGATATTTGTGGTGTACTGGTAGTAACAGTTGTTGCAACAGCAGTAGCGGGAGTAGTAGCAGTAGTGCTGCTAGTAATAGTAGTAGCAATAGTAGTAGTAATAGCAGCATCTGCAATAGTAGTAGTAGTAACTGTAGTAGCAGCAGTAATAGTTGTTGTAGTCATGGTAGTAGGAGTAGCAGTAGCAGCTGCAGCAGCAGCAGCAGTAATAGCAGTAGAAGTAGTACATGGAGAAGTACTAGTAGTAGTCGTAGTTGCAGAGTAGCAGTAGTAGTAGTAGCAGTAGCAACAACAGTTGTAGTACTACTAGTAGTAGTAGTTGGAGCAGCATCAGTAGTACTTAAAGTAGTAGTAGTAGCAGCAATAGTAGTAGTAGTAGTATTAATTCTAGCAGTAGTCATAGTAGTGGCATCTGTAATAGCAATAGTAGCAAAAGTAGTAGCAGTAGTAGTCGTAGATGTAGTAGCAAAAGTAGTAGTAGTAGTAGTAGAAGTAATAGTTGTACTAGTAGTAGTAGTTGTCGCGATGGTATTAGTAGCAATACTAGTACAAGCAGCAGTAGTATTAGTTGGAGTAGCAGTAATTGTAGTAATGGACGTAGTCAGTAGTAATAGTAGTAGGAAAAGTAGTGGTCGTAGTGGTAGCATTAGCAGCAGCAGTAATAGTAGTTGTATTAGTAGTGTTAGTAGTAGTCACGGTGGTAGTTGCATTTGTAGTAGTAGCAATAGTAGTAGTAGTTGTAGTAGTGGTAGCAGTTCAGTAGTCATAGCAACAGTAGTAGTAGCAGAAGTATTTGGAGTAGATGTAGGTGTAGTTGTAGTAGTAGTAGCGGTAGCAGTGGCAGTAGCCGTAATTGCTATAGTAGTAGTAGTTGTTGTTGTTGTAGTAGTAGTAGGTGTTTTAGCAGTAACAGTAATATTAGTAGTTATAGTAGCAATAGTAGCTACTACAGCAATGGTAGCAGTAGTAGCCGTAGTATTAGTAGTATTAGCAACAGTAGTAGTAGTTGTTGTTGTTGCAATAGCTGTAGTTGTAGTAGCAGTTGTCGTAGCAGTAGTAACAACAATGTTAGTAGTTGTAGTAGTAGTAGAGACAACAACAGCAGTAGCAGTAGAAGGAGTAGTAGTAGTGGTAGTATTTGCAGTAGTAGGAGTAGAAGAAGCAATAGCAGAAGTAGTAGTAGTACTTTCTACAGTTGCTGCAACAGCAGCTGTTACAGAAGTGGTAGTAGTTGTAGTGGTAGTTGTAGTCGCAGTAGTAGCAGTAGTAACAGTTGTAGTTTTAGTAGTAGTAGCAGTAGTAGTAGTACGAGTAGTAGTAGTAGTAGTAGAAGTAGTAGTAGTAATAGCTATAGCATTAATAGTACTAGTAGTAGTAGGAGTTTTAGGAGTAGTAAAAGTATTAGTAGTGGAAATAGTAGTTGTTGTAGGTGGAGTCGTGGGAGTATTAGGATTTGTAATAGAATTTGTAGTAGCAAGAACAATAGTAGTAGTAGGAGTAGTAGTGGCAATAGGCGTAGGAGTAGGAGTAGCAGTAGGAGCAGTGGAAGTAGTGTTAATATTAGTATTAGTAGTAGTAGTAATAGTAGTAGTAGTAGTAGTAGTAGTAGTAGTAGTAGTTGTTGTTGTTGTTGTTGTTGTTGTTGTTGTAGTGGTGGTGGTAGTAGTATTAATAGTAGTAATAGTAACAGTCATAGTAGTAGGATTAGCATAAGTAATAGCAGCAGTAGTAGTAGTAGTAGCAATTTTCATTGTAGCTGTAGCAGTAGCAGTAGTTGTGGTTGTTATAATCATAGTAGTAGTAATAGTAGTAGTTGTAGTAGTAGTAGTTATTGTAGTACGAGTTGGTTTTGGAGTAGGAGTAGTAGTAGTAGTAGTAGTGGTTGTTGTTGTAGTTGGAGTAGCAGTAGTACTGGTAGGAGTAATAGTACGAGTAGCTGTAGTAATAGTAGAAGTAGCAATAGTAGCCGTAATAGTAGAAGTAGTAGTAGGAAAAGAAATAGTAGAAGTAGCAGTTGTAGTAGTACTATAGTAGTAGTAGTAGTAGCAGCAGCAGTAGTACAAATAGTAGTCGTAGCAGCAGTAGTAGCAGTATTAGTAGTAGTAGTTAACTAACTAGTTGCAGTAGTAATAATTGCAGAAGTGGTAATAGTCATAGTATTGGTAGTAATAGTAGTAGTAGCAGTAGTAAGAGGTGTAGTAGCAAAAATAGCACCAGTAGAAGTAGTAGCAGTAGTTGTTATAGTAGTGGTGGTGGTGGTAGTGGTGGTGGTGGTGGTGGTGGTAGTAGTAGTAGTAGTAGTAGTACTAGTAGTACTAGTAGTACTAGTAGTACTAGTAGTACTAGTAGTAGTAGCACTAGTTGTTGTATTTGTAGTAATAGTTGTAGGAGAAGTTGTAGTAGTACTAGTAGGAGAAGTAGTAGTGGTGCCAACTGTAGCTGTAGTAGTAGTATTTGTAGCAATAGGAGAAGGAGTAGGTATAGTAGTAGGAGAAGATGTAGGTATAGTAGTAGTAATATAGTAGTAGCAATAGTAGTAGCTGTAGCAACAGCATCTACAGTAGTATTAGCAGTAGGCGTAATAGTTGTAGTAGTATTAGGAGCAGCAGCAGTAGTAGTAGTAGCAGCAACAACAACAGTAGTAGTAGATATAGTTTTGGTAGCAATAGTCATAGTAGTAATAATGATAGTAGTAGTACAAGCGATATTTGTAGTGTAGTGGTAGTAACAATTGTTGCAGCAGCAGTAGCAAGAGTAGTAGCAGTAGCGTTGCTAGTAATAGTAGTAGCAATAGTAGTAGTAGTCGTAGCAGCATCTTTAATAGTAGTAGTAGTTCTTGTAGTAGTAGTAACTGTAGTAACAACAGTATTAGTTGTTGTAGTAGTAGCAACAGCAGCTACAGTAGCATTAGTAGTTGTAGCAGTAGAAGTAGTACTTGGAGAAGTACTAGTTGTAGTTGCAGTAGCAGAGTAGCAGTAGTGGTAGTAGTAGCTGGAGCAGCAGTTGTAGTACTAGTAGGAGTAGTAGTTGGAGCAGCATCGGTAGTACTTAAAGTAGTAGTAGCAGTAGCAATAGTCGTAGTAGTAGTAGTATTAATACTAGCAGTAGCCATAGAAGTGGCAGCTATAGTAGCAGTAGTAGCAAAAGTAGTAGCAGTAGAAGTCGTAGATGTAGTAGCAGAAGTAGTAGTAGTAGTAGTAGAAGTAATAGTTGTAGCAGTAGTAGTAGTAGTTGCGGTGGTATTAGTAGCAATACTAGTAGCAGTAGTAGTAGTATTAGTTGGAGTAGCAGTAATTGTAGTAATAGAAGTAGACATAGTAGTAATAGTAGTAGGAAAAGTAGTGGTTGTAGTAGTAGTATTAGCAACAGCAGTAGCAGTAGTAATAGTAGTTGTATTAGTAGTGTTAGTAGTAGTCACGGTGGCAGTTGCAATTGTAGTAGTACTAGTAGTAGTAGCAATAGTAGTGGTAGTTGTAGTAGTAGTAGGAGTTCAGAAGTCATAGCAGTAGTAGTAGTAGGAGAAGTATTTGGAGTAGGTGTAGGTGTAGTTATAGTAGTAGTAGCGGTAGCAGTGGGAGTAGCAGTAATAGTTGTAGTAGTAGTTGTTGTTGTTGTTGCAGTAGTAGTAGCTATTTTAGCAGTAATAGTAGTATTAGTAGTTATAGTAGCAGTAGCAGCTATAGTAGCAATAGTAGCTGTTGCAGCAATGGTAGCAGTCGTAGCAGTAGTAGCAGCAATGTTAGTAGTTGTAGTAGTAGTAGCGATAACAACAGCTGTAGCAGCAGGACTAGTAGTAGTGGTAGTATTTGCAGTAGTTGGAGTAGAAGACGCAATAGTAGAAGTAGTAGTACTTGTAGCTATTGCTGCAATAGCAGTTGTTACAGTAGTTGTAGTAGTAGTAGCAGTAGTAGCAGTAGTAACAGTTGTAGTTTTTGCAGTAGTAGCAGAAGTAGTAGTATGAGTAGTAGTAGTAGAAGTAGTAGTAGTAGTAATAGTTGTAGCAGCAATAGTACTACTAGTACTAGGAGTTTTAGGAGTAGTAATAGTATTAGTAGTGGTAATAGTAGTTGTTGTAGGTGGAGTCGTGGGAGTATTAGGATTAATAATAGAATTTGTAGCAGCAACAACAATAGTAGTGGTAGGAGTAGTAGCGGCAATAGGTGTTGGAGTAGGAGTAGCAGTAGGATCAGTGGAAGTAGTGTTAAAATTAGTAGTAGTAGTAGTAGTAGCAGTAGTAGTAGTAGTAATAGTAGTGGTAATAGTAATAGTCATAGTAGTAGGTTTTGCATAAGTAGCAGTAGTAGTAGCAGTAGTAGTAGTAGTAGTAGTAGTAGTTATCATTGTAGCAGTAGTTGTAGCAGTAGTAGTGGTTGTTATAGTCATAGTAGTAGTTATTATAGTATGAGTTGGTTTTGAAGTAGGAATAGTAGTAGTAGTCGCGGTGGTGGTTGTTGTGGTAGGAGTAGCAGTAGTAGTTGTAGGAGTAATGGTACGAGTAGCAGTAATAGTAGTAGAAGTAGCAATTATAGCCATAATAGTAGAAGTACTAGTAGTAGTAGTAGGAAAAGAAGTAGTAGAAGTAGAAGTTGTAGTAGTACTAGTAGTAGCAGCAGCAGCAGTAATACTAATAGTAGTAGTAGTAGCAGTAGTAGTACTATTAGTGGTAAAAGTAATAGTAGTAGTACTTAACTTACTAGTTGTAGTAGTAATAGTTGCAGCAGTGGTAATAGTCACAGTATTGGTAGTAATAGTAGTAGTAGCAGTAGTAAGAGGAGTAGTAGCAAAAATCGCACCAGTAAAAGTAGTAGCAGTAGTTGTTGAAGTAGTAGTAGTAGTAGTAGTAGTAGTAGTAGTAGTAGTAGTAGTAGTAGTAGTAGCAGCACTAGTAGTTGTATTTGTAGTAGTAGTTGCTGGAGAAGTTGTAGTAGTACTAGTATGAGAAGTAGTAGTGGTGCCAACTGTAGCTGTAGTAGTAGTATTTGTAGCAGTAGCAGAAGGAGTAGGTATAGTAGTAGGAGAAGAAGTAGGTATAGTAATAGTAATAGTTGTAGTAGCAACAATAGTAGCTGTAGCAATAGCATCTGCTATAGTATTAGCAGTAAGAGTAATAGTAGTAGTAGTTGTAGGAGCAGTAGCAGTAGTAATATTAGTAGTAGCAGCAGCAGTAATAGTAGTAGATGTAGTTTTAGTAGCAATAGTCATAGTAGCAGTAATGATAGTAGTAGTACAAGCGATATTTGTAGTGTAGTGGTAGTAACAATTGTTGCAACTGCAATAGCGGGAGTAGTAGTAGTAGTGCTGTCAGTAATAGTAGTAGCAATAGTAGTAGTAGTAGTAGCAGCATCTGCAATAGTAGTAGTAGTAGTTGTAGTAGTAGTAACTGTAGTAACATCAGTAATAGTTGCTGTAGACGTGGTAGTAGTAGTAGCAACAGCAGCAGTAGTAGCAGTAGAAGTAGTATTTGGAGAAGTACTAGTAGTAGTTGTAGTAGTAGAGTAGCAGTAGTAGTAGCAGTAGCAACAGCAGTTGTAGTACTACTAGTAGTAGTAGTTGGAGCATCATCAGTAGTACTTAAAGTAGTAGTAGTAGCAGCAATAGTAGTAGTAGTATTTGTATTAATACGAGTAGTAGTCATAACAGTGGCAGATGTAGTAGCAGTAGTAGTCGTTGATGTAGTAGCAGAAGTAGTAGTGGTAGTAGTAGAAGTAATAGTTGTTGTTGTAGTAGTAGTTGTTGTGGTGGTATTAGTAGCAATACTAGTCGAAGCAGTAGTAGTATTAGTTGGAGTAGCATTAATTGTAGTAATAGAAGCAGTCATAGTAGTAATAGCAGTAGGAAAAGTAGTGGTCGTAGTAGTAGTATTAGCTATAGCAGCCGCAGTAGAAGTAATAGTAGTTATATTAGTAGTAGTAGTATTAGTAGTGTTAGTAGTAGTCGCGGTGGTAGTTGCAATTGTAGTAGTACTAGTTGTAGTAGCAATAGTAGTAGTAGTTGTAGTAGTAGTAGCAGTTCAGTAGTCATAGTAGCAGTAGTAGCAGCAGAAGTATTTGGAGTAAGTTTAGGTGTTGTTGTAGTAGTAGTACCGACAATAGTAGCAATAGCAGTAATAGCTGTAGTAGGAGTAGTTGTTGTTGTTGTAGTAGTAGTAGTTATTTTAGCAGTGACAGTAGTTGTAATAGTAGTATTAGTAGTTATAGTAGAAGTAGCAACTATAGTAGCAATAGTAGCCGTTGCAGCAATCGTAGTAGTAGTAGGAGTAGTATTAGTAGTATTAGCAACAGTAGTAGTAGTTGTTATTGTTGCATTAGCAGTAGTTGTAGCAGCAGCTGTCGAAGCAGTAGTAGCGGCAATGTTAGTAGTTGTAGTACTAGTAGCGACAACAAAGCAGTAGCAGCAAATGGAGTAGCAGCAGATGGAGTAGTAGTAGTAGGAGTAGAAGAAGCAATAGCAAAAGTAGTAGTAGCAGTCACAGTTGTTGTAGTACTTGTAGCAGTTGCTACAACAACAGTTGTTACAGTAGTGGAAGTAGTAGTAGTGGTAGTAGTAGTAGCAGTAGTAGCAGTAGTAATAGTAGTAATTGTAGCAGTAGTAGCAGTAGTAGTAGTACGAATAGTAGTAGTTGTTGTAGAAGTGGTGATACTAGTAGTAGTAGTAGTAATAGTAGCAGCAGTAGTAGTAGTGGCAATAGTAGTAGTTGTTCTTGTAATAGACTTAGTAGCAGCAGTAGTAGTAGTAGTCAGAAAAGTATTAGTAGCAGCAGTAGCAGCAATAGTAGTAGTAGTAGTAGCAGAAGTGATAGTAGTAGAAGTAGTAGCAGAAGTTGTAGTTGTAGTAGTAGTAATAGTACTAGTAGCAGTAGCAGTAGTTGTGGTGAATGTAGTAGTAGTAGTTGTTGTAGTAGTAGTAGCTGTTGTTATAGGAGAACTAATAGTAGAAGTAGTACTAGAAGTAGCATTTGTTGTTGTTGTCGTAATACTAGTAGTAGTACTAGTATTTGTTTTTGTAATAATAGTACTAGTACCAATAGTTGTAGTAGTAGTAGAAGTAGAAGTTCTAGTAATAGAAGTTGTAGTAGCAGTAGTAGGAGTAGTTGTCGTAGAAGTAGTGGTAGCAATTGTAGCAGTAGTAGTCGTAGTAGCAGTGAGAGGTTTAGTAGTAGCAGTCGTTGCTGTAGTAGTTGTAGTTGCAGTAGTCATAGTTGTAGTAATACCAGTAGTGGTAGTAGTAGTACTAGTAATAGAGGCAAAAGTAGTGGTGGTGGTAGTATTCGCAATAGTCGTACTACTAGTAGTAGCAGAAGTATTATTAGATGGAGTAGCTGTAGTAGTAGGAGCAGTATTAGTAGTAGTGGTAAGAGTATTCGGAGAAGTTGTAGCTGTAGCAATAGTAATAGCGGTATTAGT